>JAXCGZ010010008.1:40000-55490 GCA_037179515.1 Halocaridina rubra
GGTTTCGCAGCCACAGCTATTTACACATCTTTACATGTCTCATGCTGCAGACATCCCAATCAAATAATGCAATCGATCAATTACTGTGTAGTGATGTAATGGGATAATCGTGTAAAGCAATATAATACTTCAAAAAAAATATATTTTTCGGTCTTGTCTAAACAAATGACCTATTATTCATGCCCACAATCTTGCACTATAAAATATAACCTTAAATGCTACAACCATAAGAATGTGAGTGAAAGAGAATACAGAATAAAAAACTATGCTTACCCTCTGCTCATCTTCAAACTTTTGTTTCATAATTTCAATATCCTGAATTTTTTCTGCAGTGACTCTACTGATTTGTTCTTCCGTGAATCTATGTACTGTTTCTAAGTCATTAGTCAGTTTCTTGGCTTTTTCTTGTAAATCAGCTTTGTCATTATCAAAAACACTGGCAATCTCCTCCAAATTACTGATCTTACAATTCATTTCTTCCAACTGGTCCTAATAATGAAAAGATATCGTAATTAATCATGGCTAATAAACCTAAACTTTTCTAAAGAATTCCCTTGCTTACAGATTTGGATAATTCTTTCTCTTATATCAATACTAGGGCTTTGTGATACTGGGAGAGTTAAAGTCAACTTTCTTTATAAAATTTCTATGAAAGGAATGAAAAGTATTTACCTTTCCTGGAAATAGACTTCCATACTTGCTCTTAATATACAAAATTTCTATATTATAGGTACTGGCTTTGATTGATTGATAATTATAATAACTTCCTCTTGTATGAGCATAAAATTTTCGTATTCCAAGGTAGTTTTTATGTAAAATAAAAACTCTATTATGCCTAGCTCCTATACTGGAGAGTAACAGTTTGCTGTAAAATACTAATCTACGATAAAATGCCTCCCTATCCTCAAATAATTTGTGGGTTGTTAAAAACAAAACAAAAACTGAGAGGCATTGCCAGCCTCCTGCACCCTTACTCAATTGAGTAACCTCCTGCAACATGGGTGACTAAAAACATCTACACTACAGATCTCTAATCACAACAAACTACCTTTAGCTCTTGATTTTCATTAGAGTTGGCTGCTAAATCTTCTTGATGTTTCCTTGAAAGGTCTTTCAGTTGCTGTTGTAAGTTTTGTCTCTCTTCCTCCATGTGTAATTTCATTTCCTCCATTAAGCTCTTTCTGCTTTCTGCGAGCTAAAAAATAACTATTAATTGGACACATTTACAATGATAAATAACTACAATTGATAAATATAATCATAAACATGATGGAGAGAACAGGGGATCCATTACTTTCTCCAAGCATATATGTTAGTTCCTAGCTCTATCATGGTATAAGAGAAGGAAAAGACCCTTCGGTTACTTGTACAGAAAGAGTCACACTTCAGATAATCATTTTGGAGGCAAAATGCCAAAGAAGCTTATTCTTATGTATCAAAATATTTCCAACTTCAAAATCTCGAAGCCATGAATAACCTGCAGACGATGACCCTTCACTGTATATCTCATACAGAGCAATTAATTCTGATTATATCATTCTATTCATTATTACATACATATACAATGGTCGTTCTCCACCTTGTGGCAGAGTCTAATCATACCCCATTCACCAGAAAGTAAATTGTCTCACCTCCTCATATTTTACTCTATACTTGAATCATCTATCATACTTGTCAAACATGCCATTTCCATTACATTCCTATTGTTTTTGCATCCTTATTTCATCCACAGTCTAAGTTGCATTAGTGCTGCATTATCCCAAAGGCTGACTAGGCTGAAGTCTAGTGGCCCATCAAAATCAGGGGCCAATGCCTTCAGTAAACGGAGACCAACTGAGGGATGTGGCAGAGAGCCTGGTGAAAATCTACCCAAAAGATCTCAATCCCAGCTTTCCCGAGGAAGTTGTTCATTTCAAAGAGTACATCAATGAACATGAATCTGATGCATGGCTAAGTCAAAAAGGTGAAAATAGGGGCAACTTTATTGCATTGAGAATGCTTCAAGCCATTGCTAAAAATGAAATGCAGGATACTTTTCCAAATATGTGCATTTGTTCACGCAGTTACTTGTCACTTCTCGTCACAAACTGTTTAGGAGAGACGTCTTTTTCTGCTCTTAAATGCATGAAGAATTACCTATGATCCACTCAGAAAAATGAAAATCTCAATAATTTGGCATTAATGTACGTAGAATTGTCTGTGCTACAGAGATTAAATTTAAATATTCTGGATCAGTATGTTGAAGATTAACAAGATACATATCTAGCCCTATATATGCTTAACTTTACAGTACAGTGCTGGCATTTTTGTAATACTTTGCTTTATGCTAATTAAAGGTTGTCCAATGAGATGATACCATTATTTTTGTAACTCAATTAATTACTTTATTTGTAATATTACTGTTATATATTGCAGGAAAGGAGAGCGTGAAATCTGCGGGGGGGGGGGGGCATTGGGGGTTGTCAAGGGGCCAAAAGTAACTCGAAGCCTTAGGGCCCTGCCATGGGTCAACATGGTACAGAGTTGCATACAATTATATATGCACAAGCACTCCTTCATATAATCTTCTCTTAGTATTCATTCCCAAAGTACCTATTTTTCATCATAATTTACAATATAACCATACATTTAAATGCATACTTACTCTATAAGTCACCTCCACAACCACTCAAAACTTCCCTGTTACACGTGACCCTTCTTAAAACTCTCAACTTCCTCAAGCTTCTCCTCATTCACTCTCACTTTCAACCAGCCAACATCAACAGTCCTCGTACATCTCATAACCTTACTTTTATCAACATTCATTCTTTGCTTCCTTCTCTTACACATTTTGAAAAACTCCGACACCAACTGCTTCTATTTTTCATCAGAGTCAGCCACCAGCAGCATGTTATTCATAAGCAGCAATGGGTTTACTTTCCATATCCTGTCCATTCTCACCACTCTAATCCTTAATACATTATCAAGGGTCAAAACCCACTGAGATGAATAAATATCATCTAGAATTTACTACCTTCCAGAAATATGGAATAGTGCTAGGAATCTCTACACTCATTACAAAGTAAAGGCAAACTGAAAAATGATAAAAAGTGGAATCTGTATATGTCATTCTGCAAATAAAGTTGTTAAAATTCATACCTTAGATTGTTCTCTCAGTAATGTCTGGTGTGACTCCATATTAGATGTCATGGCACAAAGCTCTTCCTTTGTATGGTCTAGAGTTGCCTGCATCAACTTAAGCTGCTCTGACACTTGAGTTTTTCCAGAAATTATAGTTGCTAATTTTTCCTCCAAATCTGTGAAATGTAATGAGCTTTTTCATAAGACAGCAAGAGTAATAAATTATGTAATAAAAGTCATTACTAAATGTAGTTTACAAAGGTTTCCTTAGCAACACTATAAAAGACTGAATATAAGCAACAATATTCTCATGACAGGATTTTTAATGTACTGACAACAAAGATAATGAAGCAGACAACCAAAAAAAAAAAAAAAAAAAATTACCCCAACTTTCTAACAGAAATATACAAACCTAATTTTCAATACAGTGGAATTAAAATAATGTTAAGAGTACTCTGATTATTCAGTCCCTAGTGAATAGAGTGAATATCCTATGAAAGTTAATACCATCTAATTAAAAACAGCCAACTGGAAATTGTTAACCAAATCATAGTTATAAAAAAAAGTACTTCACTACAGTACTTATGACATTTTTACATAGTGCATATTTAATTTATGTTATAGCTTCTCCACTAACTGAGCATTACAAAAAATTAAAAGGTAATAAAACCTCTTATTGTAGTCTCTCTCTCTTCCAAAAGAGCTTTGTGCTCATTAAGTTCTCTTGAAATGTCATCTTGCTTTAGGTGGATATTTTCCAATTCTTGCTGCAAACATTCACATTTCACTGTTTTCTCCTTCAAGCCAGACTCAGAGACAGAGAGATTATTTTGTGTTTCTTGAAGCAGGGTGTGGATTTGCTCATTCTCACTCCTATAAGGGTAGGGACATAAAAAGTAATAAATATATATATATATATATATATATAATATATATATATATATATATATATATATATATATATATATATATATATATATATATATATATATATATATATATATATATATATATACACACAGGGGGTCCCCGAGTTACAACAGGGTTCCCTTCCTGACAGCTGTTGTATCCTGAAAATCATCATAAATCGGAAAACACCTAAATTCAAACCAAGGTCCCCCACCAATGTTAAAAATAAATGCACTAAAACATAGAAATAATCTAAGTTCTTAATTTAAGGCATGAAAATAGTAAAACTACACTATACAAGATTGCTTACACTTACTTGTGCAATCTAAGACTTAAAAATAGTAAAAGTACTTTATCCTTAATGATTGTCGCCACGGTCGAATATGCTAATCCCAGTGAGTGGCCAATGTTTGTAGTATTTTCTTACTCTTCCGAGCGTGTTACCATTTCATTTTTAAGTTCGATGGTGAGAGCTTTTCTTTTCTTCGGACAGAGCAGATGAGGACAATAACAATATGGAAGGCAACAGTAAACAAAGCGGTGGTTCTTCTTAATCTTTTACTGCCCCGAGACGACTTATTCTTTCGCAACGCTCAGCAAACTATTTCGCATAAAATAATTTTTATGGTATGTGTTTGGTAATTTTGTAAATAAATTCAATATAATCCTTGAATATAACCAAATACATAAACTAATAATTAAATAAAGATATAAACTTTATATATACGAATACAGTTTCTAATGCCCTGCGAGGACGTATTCTTTTGCAACGCTCATCAAACTATTTCGCTTTATAATTGTATTTAAAGCTATGTGTTTGGTAATTTTCTAAATAAATTATATATAATTCTTATATATAACCAAATACATAAACAAATAAATATATAAAGCCATAAACTTTTTATATACAAATACAGTTGTGATGCTAGCTGTATACTCATTCGCCACGCTCACAAACTGTTCAGCACGCATAGCTTAAATTTACCACACAAGCCAGGTAGGTAAAAAAATTGATTTAATAATAATATATTAATTACTTAATGGCCTTTGTCATAACGCCATCGTAAATCGGGGACCCCATTATATATATACAGTGCCTCCTCATTTATCGTGGGGGTTCGGTTCTGGGACCGGCCGAGATAGGTGAAAATCCGCGAACTAGCAGCACCATGTATACATAGGTATTTTACATTTATTTTTACCTTTACTGTATAAACCATCCCTACACTGTTAACAAACAACCCTTTACTTTATTAATAACAGCGTACAAGCATAAATTTATATGAACGTGATAGGTAAACTTACCGTGAATGAGGTGATGATGTGTACATACTCCACAGCCAATGACAACTTTACGGCTGATTTTTGGGAGAGAAGATAATTATAATGGGGAGTTGCTGACGCTGTTTCTTCTTTTGTGCGAAGATGATCTTGTAAGGAGTCATGGCATCGTCGATAATATTGCAGAAGTGCACCGATCGAACCATATTATCGTCATGCTCCTGCGACAGTTGTTGGAGTTCTTTCGCCATGTCATACATGGCTGCCAGACGTTCGAGTGTAAGGCCAGGTTCTTTGATTTCTTTGTGAGTTTCCTCTGGTTGTTCTTCTTCCTCTTCTTTGCTCGCTGATTTTGTCATTTCCTGCAAGTCTTCATCAGTTAAAGGCTGCAAGTGGCTGTCGATAAGATCATTCACGTCTTCGTGAGTCATATCTTTAAAGCCTTCTCCTCCTAGAAATGCAGCCAACTTCACAGCTTTTGCAACTGCCAAGTTATGCACTTCATCAGGAGCGAATCCCTTGTAGTCATAGATGACTTCGGGCTACAAGTTCTTCCAGCTGGCATTGATTGTGGCCGGCTTCATCTCTCTGATTGCATTCTGAATATTTTGAAGGTATGTAGCAATCGTGTAGTTACGCCAGTACGTCTTCAGTACGAATTCTTTGTCTGCATCCATGAGGTCAACCAGGTTCGCCAGGGCAATTCGTGTGTAGAGGGCCTTGAACGCACAAATAATGCCTTGATCTAGAGGCTGAATCAGTGATGTCGAATTCGGTGGCAGGAACTCTACTTGAACACCGTCATATTCGACATCAGTTGCTTGGCCATCAGCATTATCCATCAAAAGAAGGACTTTACATTCAAGGCCCTTTTTCGCAAGATAAACTTTGACCTGAGGGATAAAGCATTGGTGAAACCAGTCTGATGTGAGGCTTTTTGTGATCCAGGACTTAGGGTTATGCATCCAATACACTGGCAGCAGATTCTTGTTTCTATTCTTTAAAGCCCTAGGGTTCTTAGACTTGTAAATAAGCCCGGGCTTTAACATGAAGCCCGCAGCATTTCCGCACATGATGAGGGTAATGCGGTCTTTGTGTGCTTTAAATCCCAGGCTTTAGCTTCTTCCTTGAAGAGAAAAGTACGAGACGGCATTCTCTCAAAATCACCCAGTCTCTTCCATGTAAAGGCTTGCTCAGGAGCATATTCACCTTCAGCGATAATTTTCTTGAAGTCGTTCTTTGCATATTCTTCAGCTGCAGCTGTATCTGCAGAGGCAGCTTCGCCATGCACCGAAGTGCTCTTTAGGCCATAGCGTTTTTGAAATTTGGCAAACCATCCTTTGCTTGCAACAAATGATGGTTCCCTCGGTGGAGAATCGCTGGAGGTTCCTGGTTGAGGGTCGTCGATATCTTCTTCTCTCCTCCTCTACACGGTTGCCACTGTCGTCGTCAGGTTCGTTTGCAGCGAATGTCTCGTACAGCTTTTTCGCCTTTGTTTGTATGATACTGGTGTCTAAGCTGATGTCCTTTTTCCTGCAATCAGCAATCCACAGGGCCAAAGTAGATTCCATCCGCACTATTATCTTATTGCGGGGTGTTACGACCCTCTTCACTGTTTTACTAAAAGTAATAGTCGCTGTTTTCCTGACATTTGCCTCGTCCTTTTTTATGTATCGAACAGTAGATTCGTTGATACCAAAATGGCGGTCGACATCCGCGAACCTTCTTCCTTCCTTCAGCATATCTAACAGTTACCTTTTCTGTTATGGTCAACATCTTCCTTTGCCGCTTAGGCTTACTACCAAAAGCCGTAGAAGATGAAGGACGCTTGGGAGGCATTGCAGAGGTTGAAATACAAAAGTTTCACAAAATCACAAGCACAACATATTAAGAAGCACAACACAAACGGCTAACACGTAAGTAGACTGAAAGGCAGGGAAAACAACGGAAGATGCTGGGAGAATGAAGCTTCAATCAATAAGCCAATTAGACCCCATGATACAGAACATACAGAAAAACAATTCTGTGATTCGTCGTCTCCCACCCATCAGCCAATAGCATCCCATGTACTATCTCACATAGATGCGACCCTTTACATTTTCCAAGACGCCGATACAGTGTACGCTATTGTACAGAATTTCACATGGTGCAATACTGTTAGTTACATGTTTAAATTTATGTTTTTTACTTTTTTACTGTTTTATTATTCTTAGGCTAGGAAATATGTTTTTTTATCAATAAAATGATGAAAATACTGAAAATTTTAATATGTACTAGCTCACGTAGGTGCGACCCTTTTCGTTTTCCAAAACGCCGATACCGGTATCGTATTTTACATGATGCAATACTGTGAGTTACATGTTTAAATTCATGATTTTTACTATTTTTTACTGTTTTCTTATTTTTAGGCTAGGAAATACTCTTTTTTTTATCAATAAAATAATGAAAATACTGGAAATTTTAATATGTACTATCTGACGTAGGTGTGACCCTTTGCGTTTTCCGAAACGCCGATACCAGCATCGTATTTTCTATATGTTTAAATTTATGTGTTTACTATTTTTTACTGTTTTATTATTCTAAGGCTGGGAAATACTTTTTTTATCAATAAAATAATGAATTTTTTTTTAATATAATAATGAAAATATTGAAAATCTTAATATTTCCACATATTGTGGATTCTCGCACATACCCAGAAAAAATAAAAGCTCACCAAAAAAAACCGCGATGCACTGAATTTGCAAAAGGTGATTCAAGATATAGCAAGGAAACACTGTATATATATATATATATATATATATATATATATATATATATATATATATATATATATATATATATATATATATATATATATATATATATATATCTATATCTATATCTATATATATATATATATATATATATATATATATATATATATATATATATATATATAT
This sequence comes from Halocaridina rubra, assembly GCA_037179515.1. Lineage (NCBI taxonomy): Eukaryota > Metazoa > Arthropoda > Malacostraca > Decapoda > Atyidae > Halocaridina > Halocaridina rubra. The sequence continues at coordinate 48,250 of JAXCGZ010010008.1, forward strand.
ATATATATATATATATATATATATATATATATATATATATATATATATATATATATATATACAGTGTTCCCCCGGTTATTCGCGTTTCTTGGTTCGCGTTCTCACTGTATCGCGTTTTTTTTTTTAGCCAAAAAAAATAAATAAAAATTATATATATATATATATATATATATATATATATATATATATATATATATATATATATATATATATATATATATATATATATATATATATATATATATATATATATATATATATATATATATTAAAGATTAGTGACACCAGGATGGGCCAAAAAATGATAAAATAAAACAGACTTTTTCAGGTTGTAAAGAGAAACAGAGATGGAGAGTGTAATGTCTTGTCAGATGTGAAGGGATTATAAAAGATGTGTAATGAATATCCAGCTCTCTGCTGGGTTTTAATATACCTCTGCATTACTTTCATGATGTCTATTCCAATAATTCTCCTTAGATATTATTATTATTATTATTATTATTATTATTATTATTATTATTATTATTATTATTATTATTATTATTGGCAACAATAATTTTCCTTTGCTGATGATTGTGGAGATTATTATCATCATCATCATTATTATTATTATTATTATTAAGGGCTCATCATTGTTTGTACATCTGTTGGTTTATTTACTTTTAATAACTGTGTAAAGTGCCCCTACTTAGTTGGCTGGGACAAAGAGAGTGTGGGGGGTTGGGTAGAACAGAATGTTGGAGAGAGAGAGAGAGAGAGAGAGAGAGGAGAGAGAGAGAGAGAGAGAGAGAGAGAGAGAGAGAGAGAGAGAGAGAGAGAGAGAGAGAGAGAGAGAGAGAGAGAGAGAGAGAGAGAGAGAGAGAGAGAGAGAGAGAGAGAGAGAGAGAGAGAGAGAGAGAGAGAGAGAGAGAGAGAGAGAGAGAGAGAGAGAGAGAGAGAGAGAGAGAGAGAGAGAGAGAGAGAATCTTTAAGTACCTCTAGTTCATTCAACCAAAACTACATTATTTATAGTAAAAATAATGGTTTAATTACGAATTCGTAATAATAATGATGATGATGATAATAATAATAATAATAATAATGATAATAATAATAATAATAATCTCCCCAATCATCATCAAAGGAAAATTATTGTTGCCAATAATAATAATAATAATAATAAGATATAAGGAGAATTTTTAGAATAGACATCATGAAAGTAATGCAGAGGTATAGTAAACCCAGCAGAGAGCTGGATATTCATTACACATCTTTTATAATCCCTTCACATCTGACAGGTTATTACACTCTCCATCTCTGTTTCTCTTTACAGCCTGATAAAGGCCATTTTATTTTATAATTTTTAGCCTGTCCTGGTGTCATAATAATCTTAAAAAAAAAAATAAATAAAATAATAATAATAATTAAGGCTGATAAAACTTTGCAGTTTTCCTGTCTCGCGCCGGGTCCCAGAACCGAACTACCGCGATAAGGGGGGGAACACTGTATATAAATATACAGTCACCTCGCTATTTATGCAAGATTAAACGATGCAAAATGGGAATAACGCATCTTGAAAATAATAGTAAAAAAAAATTGAATTCCGCAAATAACGCATACGAGAAAAAGCAAAAATAAAAAATGGCTCAGTTTAGTAACTAAGCGACCGCCTCTGAGGCTGCTTCCCACCATGCTGCCATGTGCTTCTGTCACTCTTCACCCAATAAGAACTCCAACTACAACTACAAAATGGGATTTTCACCCTTATTGGAGTGATTGTCCATATAAGTCATTATTGTACTAGTAAAGCAATGATTTATGACTCTCTCTCTCTCTCTCTCTCTCTCTCTATATATATATATATATATATATATATATATATATATATATATATATATATATATATATATATATATATATATATATTGATCCATCGCTGTATCGCGTTTCTTGGCTCGCGATTTCACTGTACCGCGATTTTTTTTTTTTGGCAATTTTTTTTGGGGGGGTATATGCAAAAATATTAAAATATTAAAAAAATATAAATTTTCAGTATTTTAATTTTTTTTATTGAAAAAACATATTTCATTATCTAATTGATAAAAAAAATTATTTCCCAGCCTACGAATAATAAAACAGTAAAAAATAGTAAAAAATATAAATTTAGATATACAGTATAACTCACAGTATTGCATCATGTGAAATAGTGTCCGATAGCGTACAATGTATTGGGGTCGCAGCTACGTGAGCTAGCATATATATTTATATTTCCAGTAGTTTCATGATTTTATTGATAAAAAAATTTATTTCTTAGACTATAATAATAATAATAATAATAATAATAAAATATAGTAAAAAACATAAATACTAACAGTATTGCACCATGTAAAATATGATACCGGTATCAGCGTTTCGGAAATCGAAAAGGGTCGAACCTACGTAAGATAGTACATATTAAAATTTTCATTATTTTATTGATAAAACAAGTATTTCCTAGCCTAAGAGTAATAAAACAGTAAAAAATAGTAAAAAAACATAAATTTAGATATATAACGCACAGTATTAAATAGTAAAAAACATAAATTTAGATATATAACTCAGAGTATTGCATCATGTGAAATAGTGTCAGATACCATACAATGTATTGGGGTCGTACCTACGTGAGCTAGCATATATATTAAAATTTCCAGTAGTTTCATGATTTTATTGATAAAAAAACGTATTTCTTTGCCTAAGAATAATAAAACAGTAAAAAATAGTAAAAAACATAAATACTAACACTATTGCAACATGTAAAATACGATACCACTATCAACGTTTCGGACAAAGGCTTGCACCATCTTCCATTGTCTCGCCTCACTCGTTCAGTCTAACTCACGTGGTTGCCGTTCACGTTGTGCTTCTTAATACGTTTTGCTTGTGATTTTTTTACTCGCATATTTTAACCTTTGCAATGCCTCCCAAGCATCCTTCATCTTCTAAGGCTTCTTGTAGTGAGCCTAAGCAGCAAAGGAAAATGTTAACCATAAGAAATTAGGTGAAACTCTTAGATATGTTGAAAGAAGGAAAAAGGTTTACGGATGTCGGCCGCTATTTTGGCCTCAATGAATAACAGCCATAAAGCTGTTATTGGCTAAGGAATAATTTCCTCTGGCGTCTACAAACTCATTACCACCTCATTCACGGTAAGTTTACCTATCATGTACATATAAATTTACGTTGCATGCTGTTATTTATAAAGTAAAGGGTGGTTTTTTAACAGTGCAGGGAGGGTTTATACAGTAAACGTAAAAATAATTGTAAAATACCTATGTACATGAGTATGTCATATAAATTTACGCTTGCATGCTGTTATTTATGAAGTAAAGGGTGGTTTGTTAACAGTACAGGGAGGGTTTATACAGTTTATACGGTGTAAATGTAAAAATAAATTAAAATATCTATGTACATATAGGCTGATCTTACTCTGCGATTTTCCTGTCTCGCGCCGGGTCCCGGAACCGAACCTTCGCGATAATTAAAGGAACACTGTGTATATATATATATATATATATATATATATATATATATATATATATATATATATATATATATATATATATATATATATATATATATATATATATATACCGTTCCCTCATTTATCGTGGGGGTTCAGTTCTTGGACCCGCTGCGATAGGTGAAAATCGACGATGTAGGAGCACCATATGTATTATAGGTATTTTACATTTATTTTTGCCATCACTGTATGAACTCTCCCTGCACTGTTAACAAACCACCCTTTACTTTATTAATAACAGCGTGCAAGTGTAAATTTATATGAACGTGAAAGGTAAGTTCACCGTGAATGACGTGCACATACTCCACAGCAAATGACAGCTTTACGGCTGCTTTTTGCGATAGAAGAACATAGTAATGGGGAGTTGCTGTTGCTTTTTCTTCTTTTTTGCAAAGATAGTTTTGTAAGGAGTCAAGGTATCGATGATAATATTGCAGAAGTGCACCGAACGAACCATATCATTGTCATGCTCCTACGACAGATGTTGAAGTTCTTTGGCTATGTTATACATGGCTGCCAGCTGTTCGAGTGCAACGCCAGGTTCTTCGACTTCGTCGTGCGTTTCCTGTTGTTGTTTTTCTTCCTCTTCTTCGCTCACTGATTTTGTCATTTCCTGCAAGTCTTCATCATGTTTTTTGAGTGGCAGTCGATCAGCTCATTGACGTCTTCGAGAGTCATATCTTATTATTATTATTATTATTCATATCTTTAAAGCCTTCTTCTCCTAGCAATGCAGCCAACTTCACAGCTTTCGCAACTGCCGAGTATACACTTTGTCAGGAGCGAATCCCTTATAGTCGTAGATGACTTCCGGCCACAATTTCTTCCTGCTGGCATTGATTGTGGCTGGCTTCATCTCTTTGATTGCATTTTGAATATTTTGATGGCTTGTACCAATCGTGTACTTATGCCAGTACGCCTTCAGTGCGAATTCTTTGTCCGCATCCATGGAATCAACCAGATTTACCGGGGCATTTCGTGTGTAGAGGGCCTTGAACACACGAATAAGGCCTTGATCCATAGGCTGAATCAGTGATGTCGTATTCGGTGGCAGAAACTCTCTCTACCTGAATACTGTCATAATGGAGATCAGGTACGTGGCCACCAGCATTATCCATCGAAAGAAAGACTTTAAATTCAAGGCCCTTTTCCACAAGATAAACTTTGACCTGAGGGATAAAAGCATTGGTTAAACCAGTCCGAAGTAAGGCTTTTCGTGATCCAGGCCTTAGGGTTATGCAGCCAATACATTGGAAGCAGATTCTTGTTTTTATTCTTCAAAGCCCTAAGGTTCTTTGACTTGTAGATAAGCCCGGGCTTTAACATAAAGCTCGCAGCATTCCTGCACATGACGAGGGTAACGCGGTCTTTGTGTTATTTAAATCCCTGGGCTTTAGCTTCATCCTTGAAAAGAAAAGTGCGAGACGGCATTCTCTTCCAAAATAATCCAGTCTCATCCATGTTAAATACTTGCTCAGGAGCATAATCGCCTTCCTCAATAATTTTCTTGAAGTTGTACTTTACAAAATCTTCAGCTGCAATTATATCTGCAGAGACAGCTTCATCATGCACTAAAACGCTCTTTAGGCCAAAGCGTTTTTGAAATTTGGTGAACCATCCTTTGCTTGCAACGAACGATGGTTTCCTCGGTGGAGAATTGCGGGACGATCCTGGTTGTTGGTCGTCCATTTCTTCTTCTTTCTCCTCATCACGGTCGCCACTGTGTGTCGTCGGGATCGTTTGCAGCGAATGTCTCGTACAGCTTTTTCGCCTTTGTTTGTATGATTTTGGTGTCTAAGCTGATGTTCTTCCTGCAATCAGCAATCCGAAGGGCCAAAGCAGATTCCATCTGCACTATTATCTTATTGCGGGGTGTTATGACCCTCTTCGCTGTTTTGTTAAAAGTAATAGTCGCTGTTTTTCTAATATTTGCCTCATCCTTCTTGATGTATTGAACAGTAGATTCGTTGATGCCGAAATGGCAGCCGATATCCGAGAACCTTCTTCTTTCCTTCAGCATATCTAACAGTTTTACCTTATCTGTTATGGTCAACATCTTCCTTTGCCGCTTAGGCTCACTACCGGAAGCCTTAGAAGATGAAGGACGTTTGTGTGGCATTGCAGGGGTTGAAATACAAAAGTTTCACAAAATCACAAGCACAACGTATTAAGAAGCAAAATACGAATGGCGTACATGTGAGTAGACTGAATGGGTGAGGCGAGACAATGGAAGATGTTGGGAGAACCAAGCTTCAATCAAAAAGCCAATCAGACCCCATGATACAGAACATACAGAAAAACAATTCTGTGATTCGTCGTCTCCCACCCATCAGCCAATAGCATCCCGTGTACTATCTAACGTAGGTGCAACACTTTGCGTTTTCCAAGACGCCAATACGCTATCGTATAGTATTTTATATGGTGCAATACTGTGAGTTACATGTTTAAACTTATGGTTTTACTATTTTTTACTGTTTTATTATTCTTAGGCTAGGAAATACTTTTTTTTTTATCAATATAATAATGAAAATACTGGAAATTTTAATATGTAATAGCTCACATAGGTGCAACCCTTTTCGTTTTCCGAAACGCTGATACCGGTTTTGTATTTTATATGGCGCAGAGTTGCATGTTTAAATTTAAGTTTTTTACTATTTTTACTGTTTTATTATTCTTAGGCTAGGAAATACTTTTTTTTTATCAATAAATTAATGAAAATACTTGAAATTTTAATATGTAGTATCTTTCGTAGGTGCTACCCTTTGCATTTTTCGAAATGCCGTTATCGGTATCATATTTTATATGATGCAGAGGTACATGTTTAAATTTAAGTTTTTTACTATTTTTTACTGCTTTATTATTCTTAGGCTGGGAAATACTTGTTTTTATCAATAAACTAATGAAATTCTTTTTTTCAATAAAATAATGACAATACTGGATATTTTAATATTTCCACATATTGTGGATTCTTGCATATACTGTACCCAGAAAATAAAACTTGCCCAAAAAAAACCCCGCGATGCACTGAATTCGCGGTAGGTGAATCGCAATATAGCGAGGGATTACTGTGTGTATATATATATATATATATATAATATATATATATATATAATATATATATATATATATATATATATATATATATTATATATATATATAAATTGAATAAGAGAGAGAGAGAGAGAGAGAGAGAGAGAGAGAGAGAGAGAGAGAGAGAGAGAGAGAGAGTCATAAATCATTGTTACACTGGTACAACAAGGACTAATGTGAAAAGTCACTCCAGTAAGGGTGTCCACCATATGTATATAGAGTGATAAATAAATAAATCAATAATAAATTACTAAATTGAATAATGAGAGAGAGAGATGAGAGAGAGGAGAGAGAGGAGAGAGTAGAGAGAGAGAGAGAAGAGAGAGAGAGAGAGAGAGAGAGAGAGAGAGAGAGAGAGAGAGAGAGAGAGAGAGAGATAAAACATTATTGTACAAGAATAACAAGGACTTCTGTGTAAGAGTTACTCCAATAAGGGTAAAACTCCCAGTCAGAAAGTAGGTATGGCTTAACATTGATCCCCACCACCACACACCTGGTGTCCACCGTATATAGAGTGAGTTAATCTTTTTATTTTTTTTGTTTATCTGTATATCTTTAATACTGTACTTTTTAATTTTTAGCGTACTTACATATTTTAGCTTGGCTATGTACT
>JAXCGZ010010009.1:2500-12500 GCA_037179515.1 Halocaridina rubra
TTAAAATCGTGATAAGTATATATATACACTTCTTGATGTTTTAAATGTGTGGTATCTGGTTTATTCATATAAAAAGAACGTTAATAAATATATATTTGGTAACTCCTCCTTGGGCCAGGAGAGGTGGCCGGCTGTCTGTTCAGCAGGAGTCTCTCGAGTCCCGATCGCGGCAAATTCTTCTTCAGTTGTCAGTCGTGAGTGGTTGTGTGAGGTAGTCATAGCACCAGCTTAAGTGACACGTGTGTTGACATGACGTGTGGAATTTTGTTCAATAATGCCAAGTGCCTGTCGTAATTATCGTTGTATTACGATAATTCAAAAGTTTGGAGAACTTTCCTTATGACCTAAAGTTATTAATCATTAGTTTACGGAGTTTGAGTTTTCATAAAATGTGATTTGGTGTTTTTTAGTGAATTCGAGTGTGACGACATTCTCAGCATCAGTGTATAAATTCTTATTTTCGTGACGAAATTGATTCCCGCCCCAAAGAGGAATTTGGAATTGTTTTAGAATGGATAGCAGTGTATAAAGTTACCTGATTAATGGTCAGAAATTCCAGTCGCAATCACTGTAAATTGAATGGACGAATGCTTTTCATTCTAATTTGCAGCCACACTAGAGTTATTTTGAAGTGAAGTTTTGGCATTTAGGAATAGCTTCATTGATCAATGAATTCGTGAAATAATTATTAAGTGACCTTTGAGAATGAATCCCGATAGAGCATCGTGAAATATCGTACGCTTGAGAAAGATTCTGGAGTACTATAGAATTCATGACTTCGTATTGATCAAGGAATACTCAAACGACTCGCGTTTTTTTTACTATGAACGCCATGCAGTGTGGCCTTTCCTACGTGCTTGTTAATTATGAATTTGACTTTTACCGAATAATTTTTTTTTTACATTCAGCCAAAATAGACTTACTAAATGCAGGCTTTTGTAACTGAATAAAAATGTGCCTTTTTGAAGTTTTAGTCATGTTTTTGATAGAGGAAATGAAAATAGAGTCAACTTATTAGCAAGATGGACACCATCATTCCACAATGAAGGAAAAGTTAGAGGGTGATTGTGTTGGTGTAATGGGAGGTGGTGGTGAATGTGATGGGGATGCCTTTACAGTACCAGCAGATATTTCCACATCTGCTGCCTCACATACAGATGTCAATGGGAATCCGCCGTTTAATGACCTCCAGTTACAGGTGTGTGTGATGTTAAGCTTAAGTGTACGTGTCTATACAGTGATATATTTACAATATATGTGTATGTTTATTCTCATAATTTTTCACTTTCATACTCAGAGGCAGGAGAAAAATAATTTGTATTTGGTTAATGGTTAACTCACCAACAGTTTTAAAACGAGTGTGTGATTGGAATTTATTTTTGTTTGTGTTTTTTGGTGGTTTTTTTTTTTAATTTTACCTGTTTGGGGAATAAACATTTATAAGTTATTTACGTATAACCTATTTGTATTATATATATATATATATATATATATATATATATATATATATATATATATATATATATATATATATATATATATATATATATATATATATATATATGTGTGTGTGTGTGTGTGTGTGTTTTTTTCAATTGACTTCGTTAATCTAGAAAAAACTGAAGCTAATTTACAGAGATGGAGATTCATTAGCCTTAGAAAATGACTAATTTTGTGATATAATCTATTCCAAAATCTTTAATCACACGAATTTTATGGCTATGATTAAAATGGTAAATCTTTAGGAATGAATTTATAAACTCAGGAATGTTGTTGTTTAAACGTTTTGTATCACTGTTAATTACCATTATGACTGGATGCTCTTCTTAACGCCCCTCGGTGAGCTCGAACAAGGATTTGTCATTTCTCGAGTCGAGTGCACTATCGTGCTCCCATTTTGTAAACAAGGAAGTACTAAAGTAAAACTATACACATACTTCCTTAGTGTGTACCAATATAAACGAGAGAGAGAAAGAAAATTTGTAAACAAGGAAATGCACACCAAAATATACACAACAATGTACTTCCTCAGTCTAGTTCTAGTGTATATAAACGAGAGAGAGAGAGAGAGAGAGAGAGAGAGAGAGAGAGAGAGAGAGAGAGAGAGAGAGAGAGAGAGAGAGAGAGACTTCCGCTGATAATACTACAAAACCATATTGTTTGTATTACAAAGGAAGGGAGAAATACGATTTTTATAAATTTACCCTAATCGTAGTCACCGTGGCTCAAGCGGTAGCGTCCGCGACTCTGGGGCGTCAGGTCGAGGGTTCGCGCCCCGTCAAGGTCTGAGGTTAGCAAGGACATGCACTCAGGGTAACGATTACATCTTCCAAAGCAAGTCCTTAGCACGTTGGCAACCGTCCTAGCCCTTGGTAGAAAAGGGAGTCCTTGACGTAAAACCGGAACGAAAACTTAATTTGTCAGTAAAACTTGTACTCTATGATTGCTCTAAACCTCTGGTTATCAGTGACAATTAGGCTATTCTTTCTAATGATATTTCAAGACGTAATCTGTACCCAATTAATGTAGAGGAAACTGTGGACTTCGAAATACAGAAAATATTTGGAAATAACACCTTTAATATGTATCACAATGCATCACCGATTTTCAAAACTCGAATAGAAGGTCATGGAATAACACTTTTAATATGTATCAAAATGCATAATCGATTTTCAAAACTTTCGTATAAAGGGTCATGAATTATATAGTTTATAATGTTACATTTAGGGTTTATATTTAGAAATGTTTATGCCTCATTTAGAATTTATATAGAGCCCAATCTTGTTTTTGGAAAAATTGTAAGATCTACTTCATGATTTTTCTCTGAACAGAACATGTATTAGCATCGTTCTTGAGGGATTCAGCATGAAGCTATCATTTTTTTTTTTGGCACTAATATACTTTTAAATTTTCATGTACATTTGTTTTCGCTCTGTTGTTGGATTTTGGACTATTGAAAGCAGAGAGAGAGAGAGATATTATTTTTTTATTCAGATAACTGTACATAGGGACGTGCAGAGAGACTTTGAGGAGATTGAAACAGAGCAGGTTTCTGTCACGTGTGGTTTGCCCAAGCTAATGGATAATATAACTCGTATGACGCAATCACAAACCTGATCACGTCTCTTTGGTTTGCTTGTAGCAAATGAAACATTGAGATTGAATTTCACGCATGTAAAAGCACTGAGTGGTTGTTCTGGTGTTGTTACAGAGCATCTAGCCTTAATACCTCAGCTCAAACCTGTGTCCACCCCAATTCTTCACTGTTGTTTTTGTGTGTGTGTGTGTGTGTTTTTTACCGTTTTTTTCACTACTATTGCTCATTTGAATGGGCTAGGCACAGACGGGATGGAGCCCGTTAATTCTGGTTGTCTTTCCTAACGCCCCGCGATGGGCTCGGACACGGATTTCTCACGACCAAAATCGAGCGTTCTAACCACTGCGCTACTGCTGTCTCCATGTGTGTTCAGTCCAAATACCAATGTAAGCGAAGCTTGAAAGGATACACATGTGTTACTCAAGCTGTGTGTTTAATTAATTATATATATGTTTATTTATATTTAGAACATACAGGTCCTTGTATTATATTATTTTTATTTGGATATAAAACACTACACTGGGTCAGTGGTGTGTATATATATATATATATATATATATATATATATATATATATATATATATATATATATATATATACAATAAGACTTGATTTAATCTTAACATTTAAAATAAGGTATACACAAATAACTATATTGTGATATTATCATGAGCTTCATATGTGCATTCAAAGAAGAATCATAAAACACAGAGAATTGAATGTATTTACAGTGTAATGCTGGATATACTCTCAAGGTATAAGGCGACTGCATAATGTAGTCATGCATTTTTATCTCAGAGGGTACACCTTCCTGTATGCGTCCCTATGCACAATTACTGGTTTGATATAAATATCACTGATTAGAAATCTTTGAATCGGAGATATGAATGATTTATCTTTCGTGTTTTGGATCTGAATTCAGGACTTTTAGTTATACGTACACGAGTTAGGTTGGCTTAAATAATTTACCTTGTAAATAATTAATATTCTTGGAGCACCCTGGGGTTACTCTTCTTTACCTGATCCATTTGGGGGGGGGTCTCAGTTGGAGGGTTTAAATAATTTCTCTTCGTATAAAAAGGAGAGGAATAACCGAGGGTGTGTTTTACGTCACGGACTCCCTCTTCAACCAAGGGCTAGGACGGTCGCCTTCTTGCGAAGGACTTGTTTTGTCATATGTAATCGTTACCCTGAGTGCATGCCCATTGCTAACCTCAGACCGTGGCGGGGGCCGATTCCCTTTTTTGTTGAGTCCACTTTGCCGACCTGTCTTCAAATCAGTGTAACTTATCTACTTTTTATTGAATTAATAACACTAAATATAAAATGTAATTAAGATAAATATACTGACGCTATTGGGAATCTGGAAACTGGAACGCTACCAGGAGAGGGTAATGGCTTCCCTTTATTTTTTCTCATCACCCTCCGGTCGCCATTTACGAGGCCAGTGATGTCAGACATTTTCACTAGGTCTGGCTTAGATAAGGGCATAAGTTCCGTCTTGCTGATAAGTGTACTAATCCGCAGTGAGATATAATTCTAAAAATAGCTTTGTATTGCTCGGATATTCGGCTTTTGTCTAGGTTTCACGTCTGAATTATTTATTTGCATGATAAGAAAACTGTTTCGATATTTTACGTATTTTCTATGCCTACAGCTACACTGAATATTCTTGGATATTCATTACACTTTATTATCCCTTCACATCTGACAAGTCATTACACTCTCCATCTGTTTCTCGTTACTTTATGTACTTTTCGATCCCAGGCCCAATGAGGGCTGTTTTATTTTATTATTTTTGGCCCGTCCTGGTGTCACAATCATTAAAAAAAAAAAAAACTAACGTTCATGTTCCGGTTTTACGTCACGGACTCCCTTTTCTACCAAGGGCTAGGACGGTTGCCTTCTTGCGAAGGACTTGTTTTGGCAGATGTAATCTTTAGCCTGAGTGCATGCCCTTGCTAACCTCAGACGTTGACGGGGTGCGAACCCTCGACCTGACGCCTCAGAGTCGCGGACACTACCGCTTGAGCCACGGTGACTACATTTTACGTACCTAATATATATATATATATATATATATATATATATATATATATATATATATATATATATATATATATATATATATATATCTCCCTTATACGGGAGTGACTGACTTAAACCAATAAAGTTCACTCTGTCAGGCGAAAATACAAAGAAGGGTATACCCTGTCCCTCGCTCAGACTCATTAAGTCATTATTTTCCACCTGAAGGAGGGGGGCTAGAATACTTCCTCAGTGTTCCCCTTTGTCGTAAGAGTCGACTAAATAGGGCAGAGCTTGTGGACTGGGAATCCCTTTCTCTGTACTGTCTCTTCCCGTAGAGTCAGAGCATTTTGCCTTGACTCAACCACTTCCCTTAAAAGGGGAAAATGGCTCATGTGTGTGTGTGTGTATATATATATATATATATATATATATATATATATATATATATATATATACATATATATATATATATATATATATATATATATATATATATATATATATATATATATATATATATATTACATTTTTGTCACTTTTCCCCCTCGAGGGAGGGTGCTAGAATACTAGAATACCTCCTCCGTGTTCCCCTTATGAGGGGAAAAATGGCTTATATATAGGTTCTCTCTCTCTCTCTCTCTCTCTCTCTCTCTCTCTCTCTCTCTCTCTCTCTCTCTCTCTCTCTCTCTCTCTGTGTGTGTGTGTGTGTGCGTGCGCGCGTGCGTGCGTGCGTGCGCGCATACGTAAAAACAGGAATTCTTCCTCTTTGTGTCTTATGTGGAGTCTTTATCCTCTTGCGAGGCGTCCTTCGGCCATAGAATATACTTCATGGCTTTTTCTAAAGAGAACGTCCTTGGGTGCCATACCAGCAAGAATGGCACTTCCTTTCGGCACTTTTATAGGAATCCTTGGGATTGTTGTGTTATTTGTTAGATTATTTTGTGTTCTTGATAATACGCGGAGGACAAGAGGTAATTTTATCTGAGATGACGTCCGTCAAGCTCATTCTTCTTCTATTTTGGTGTTGTTGGTAGAGAATTTTTTTTCTGCTTTTTCTATGTTGTTATTATTATTTAGTCAAGCAACAAGACCATGTGGAAGAATTCTAGCAATAGGCACAGTATTATTATTATTATTATTATTATTATTATTATTATTATTATTATTTATAGTAATATTATTAGTAGTATTAGTCACTGTGGCTCAAGCGGTAGCGTCCGCGACTTTGAGGCGTCAGATCGAGGGTTCGCTCCCCGCCATGGTCTGAGGTTAGCAAGGGCATGCACTCAGGGTAACGATTACATCTGCCAAAGCAAGTCCTTCGCAAGAAGGCGACCGTCCTAGCCCTTGGTTGAAAAGGGAGTCCGTGACGTAAAACACGCTATTATTATTATTATTATTATTATTATTATTATTATTATTATTATTATTATTATTATAATGATGATGATTATTATTATTATTATTATTATTATTATTATTATTATTATTATATTTGTAGTAATGGTAACATTGGGAATCAAGTAATATTATTGGGTTATTTATAGTAATAATAGAACAAGGAAGTATTTTTGATAATTTGGTTTCATTAAGAGGGTAAGTTATCACTGGAATGAACGTATCGGGTAAATCATTACCTAATAGTAAGTATTTTTAAGTGCAGTATTGCGTATCGTTGCGTTACTTTGTGAAATTTTGAGCAGTGAGTTGATAAAAGATTAGTTTATTATTATCTCAGAATTCGTTACTCTTATGATTAGGTTTGAATATATTTTCATGGATTGGATGTTGGGAGGGTGGTAAGAATACTTCCTCCGTGTTCCCCTGCGTGTCGTAACAGTCGACTAAATAGGGCTGCAGCGAGGGGACTGGGAATCCCCTCCTCGTATATAATTCCCATAAAAAGTCATAGCATTGTCTTTGACTCAGCCACCCTCCTTATAAGAGGGAATATGGCTTTGGTATATGGATATGGATGTTGGATTTTATATATATATATATATATATGTGTGAGTGAGTGAGTGTGAGTGAGTATATATATATATATATATATATGTATATATATATGTGTGTGTGTGTGTGTGTGTGTGTGTGCGCGCGCGCATGCCCGTGTATTAGCTTACTAAATAGATAAGTAGATAGATGGCTGGAGAGAGAATTATCGTAGATAATCTTATACTCATCAGAAGTTATTAGGATATTACCTCCTCTCTAAGTGCCAAGTCTCTACGAATGCCTGGTCTCTGTCTCCACAGTGCCAGTTAATATTTCCAAGCGAAAATACGACATTACTTCGAGTTAACTATAGGATTTGGAAGAAGAAAATGGGGGGGAATGGCATTAATTATTATTTAATGACATTTTCCGGATGCAACTAATGGGTTAATGGATACACCGAAGGGCTAATTATCTTCTCTTTTCGTGGCAGGTGTAAGAAAGTAGTGGCAGTGATGCATCCGGTAAGGGGGGGGGTTAATTGGAAGGTGGGGGATGGGGCGAACTGTATTTGTTATTTTATATTATTTTATTTTTATTTTAAGCCATTTAGGCTACGTTTCCACTAGGCTGCAAAACGCTGCTTCTGTTCTTCGCAGCCTCTGCCTGAGTTTAGGTGATACATGTAATCCTATGGAGCTGTTTCCACTAGAGGCTGCGTTTCGCAGCTGCGAAACGCAGCCTCTAGTGGAAACAGCTCCATAGGATTACATGTATCACCTAAACTCAGGCAGAGGCTGCGAAAAACAGAAGCAGCGTTTTGCAGCCTAGTGGAAACGTAGCCTTAACGGATGCATTCGACCGCATATAACTTTCTATTGAGGGTTTATTTGTTTAGTGTGTTATTTATTTGTCGGGTTATTTATTTGTTTATATAGTTATTTACGTAATCATTTTATCTATTTATTTGTCTACTTATATTGTCATGTGTCTGTGTAATATAATATTGACATTTTTATAGGTTTTTCTTATTACTGTCAGGTTTACTTAATGTACATGTAAGGCGTAATTGTTAAAAGTTATTTATATTTTTAATATATTTTTATTAATTACTTTTTGAAATTACATGTGTATTTATCGTTAATTTATAGGTTATATTGCCACATTCATGGACTATTAAGTGCCTGTCTGGATATGTACAAAAGCTATAATACCTCTCGTATGGGGGGTGGCTGACTCAAAGCAAGGAAACTTGAATCTTTGTGGGAGGAAAATACTAATTTTATGCTAAGTCTACATTGACACCTTTGTGCCCTTTTGTAATTAGTGTTACGGAAGGTAAACCAAGTTATTTATGTATTTTTTTTTTTATGATTGTGACACCAGGACGGGCCAAAAAAAAACATAAAATAAAACAGCCTCATCGGGCCTGGGCACGAAGAATACATAAAGTAAAGAGAACACAGATGGAGAGTGTAATCACTTGTCAGATGTGAAGGGATGATAAAAGATGTGTAATGAATATCCAAGAATATTCAGTGTAGCTGTAGGCATAGAAAAAGAACCGTAACTGAAGGAAGACTTAACATCGAACTGTCTTGGACAGACCTATTTAAATTCAAGAACCTTTAGCTGTAGTATTGACTATATTCCTGTACCTTCGTCCTTATAATATTTTTTTTCTTTTTATAATATTTTAGCTTTTTCTCTTTATAATATTTTAACTTTTTTTTATATAATATTTTAACTTTTTTCTTTTTATAATATTTTAGCTTTTTCTCTTTTTATAATATTTTAACATTTTTTTATATAATATTTTAACTTTTTTCTTTTTATAATATTTTAG
This sequence comes from Halocaridina rubra, assembly GCA_037179515.1. Taxonomy (NCBI): domain Eukaryota; kingdom Metazoa; phylum Arthropoda; class Malacostraca; order Decapoda; family Atyidae; genus Halocaridina; species Halocaridina rubra. The sequence continues at coordinate 11,410 of JAXCGZ010010009.1, forward strand.
CTTTTTCTCTTTTTATAATATTTTAACACTTTATCTTATAATATTTTATCTTCCTTATGTGTCATCGTCCTTTCTAGTGACTTTATCTTGGTCGTGTTACCTCAATTTTCCGTTTTTTTTTTTATTCAGGCTACGACTTAGAGGCCGCGGTAGCTAAGTGAATCGGGATGCAACTACAGGGCTTGAGCTCACCGTGGGATGTTAGGAAAGGCATCCCCATCCTTGTACCCCGTGCCAACCTCATTGTGTTCACCCCCACAGTGGTGATTAGTAGTAACAAAAATTTTATTTTTATTTATGATGGTGACGCAAGGACACAAACACACAAAAAGAGATCTGCCCTCATCGGGCCTGGGCACGAAAAAAAAGAAAGAGAGAGATGGAGAGTGTTGTGACTTGTTAGATATGAAGGGATAATAAGAGATGTGTATCGAATAAATGACTTTACGCCTCTATTATCAGTTTTGAGAATTTTGTATGTGTGTGAAGTACTTGACTTTTTTTTTTTTTTTTTTTTAGCGCAGCCCGAGCTCGAGAAGATACTGTTTCAGTATTGTCTCCTGTAATTATATCTCGATTTTTCTGCGTCAGTAATTCGATTTTAGATCAAGCTTATTACTTGAACCCCGCCCTTATCTAGTTCCAGGATCTCTCTCTCTCTCTCTCTCTCTCTCTCTCTCTCTCTCTCTCTCTCTCTCTCTCTCTCGAACCACAGGACGGGTCTCTCTCTCTCTCTCTCTCTCTCTCTCTCTCTCTCTCTCTCTCTCTCTCTCTCTCTCTAGAACCACAGGATGGGTCTCTCTCTCTCTCTCTCTCTCTCTCTCTCTCTCTCTCTCTCTCTCTCTCTCTCTCTCTCTCTCTCTCTCTCTCTCTCTCTCTCTCTCTCAAGAACCGCAGGAAGGATATTTTTGTCTCTATAGAAATATTAGTTCGTGAAGATAGTTTCATCATTATCTCTGGTAATTTTATCTTGGTCGTTGGGGCCGCGGTGCTCATTGGAAAAGCGCACGAGTCAGGAGGTGACAAAGTCGGTTCGATCCCACGGCGGGACTTTAGGAAAGGCAGTCAGCCTTTACCCCCCCCCCCAGCTC
>JAXCGZ010010009.1:15000-27500 GCA_037179515.1 Halocaridina rubra
GAGAATCTGAGAGAGAGAGAGAGAGAGAGAGAGAGAGAGAGAGAGAGAGAGAGAGAGAGAGAGAGTTAAACCCAACGTATCTGAGAGAGCGTGTGTGTGTGTGTGTGTGAGAGAGAGAGAGAGAGAGAGAGAGAGAGAGAGAGAGAGAGAGAGAGAGAGAGAGCTCGTTTGCATCATGAATTCACATACAACAGGATGCCGGAAATGGAGAGGTCTTTGAAGTTACGAGGTTAGTGTCACAGTCGACACACAGAGGTCACGGAGCTGTAAATTCTTCAAAGTGGAATTTTCAGATTCGTCTCTGGGTTACTGGAATGTTGCTTTCAAATTTACTTGTCACTATTAATGGGGGTGGACAGAGACAAATCGGAGCTGGGGAATAGAATTTTTAAATGCGTCTCTAAGTTACTGTAATGTTTGCAGGTTTATGTTACTGTTAATCCCCATACGTATGGGGGTGGACACAGACAAGTTGGAACTGGGGAAGGGAATATTCAGTTGCACCTCTATTTCACTGGAAGATTTTTTGCAGTTTTATGTGTTACTATTAATCCCCATACGTATGGGGGTGGACACAGACAAGTTGGAGCTGGGGAATGGCATTTTCAGATGCATCTCTGTGTCACTGGAAGGTTTGTTGCAGTTTTATGTGAGACTATTAATCCTCATTCTATTGGGGGTGGAGATAGACAGGTTGGAGTTAGGGCTATAAGGTTATTTGCCCCTTAACGCCCCTCGGTGGGCTTGATCATGGGTTGGTCATTTACCGAGTCAAGCGCTCCAACCACTGCGGTCCTCTGTAGCTTACTGGAATATTGACTTTTTTTTCCATACAAAGCCACTGGAGCTAAACTATATATTCCTGTTTTTGTTTTTTTATCGTTGTTCAATTGACTTTATATGGTATCACTGTTCTATTAGTGTACTCATAAGATGTGCTGACTTGGTAGAAGCTAGTAGACAACACTACTGGTTTCTTTTGAAGTTCTTGTGTGACACTGCGATAGATCTAACTTTTTTTTGCCACGGAAACAATCGGGCTCGAACAAGGGTCAATTAGTATTACAGTGTAGTTTTTTAGTCACCGTGGCTCAAGCGGTAGCGTCCGCGACTCTGAGGCGTCAGGTCGAGGGTTCGCGCCCCGTCAAGGTCTGAGGTTGGCAAGGGCATGCACTCAGGGTAATAACTACATCTGCCAAAAACAAGTCCTTCGCAAGAAGGCAACCGTCCTAGCCCTTGGTAGAAAAGGGAGTCCGTGACGTAAAACCAGTATTACAGTGTAATTGTGTAGTGCTTGAATCTACGACGTTGTAATAGGAGTAAGTATATTTATACGTGTGTATATTTATAGGTACATAACTGATGTAATTATTCAATATTCAGTCAACTTAAAAGTTTAAAAGGCAAGCTTGATAGACTAATATGTTTACTCTCTCTCTCTCTCTCTCTCTCTCTCTCTCTCTCTCTCTCTCTCTCTCTCTCTCTCTCTCTCTCTCTCTCTCTCTCTCTTTCTTTGGAAATAAAGGTTTATTATTATTATTATTATTATTATTACTCTCTCTCTCTCTCTCTCTCTCTCTCTCTCTCTCTCTCTCTCTCTCTCTCTCTCTCTCTCTCTCTCTCTCTCTCTCGCACGTACATATATACATACATACATTCACATATACATAAACGCATACTTACGAGTATATGCATTTCCTACAGTAATGTCATAATCAGTCAACATTACCAGCATCATTTCACATCCGTTTGCTGCAGTCAAACAAAACGCCTTCATGAAAATCTAAACATCCCGAATGTTGAATGTGTGATACATTGTGTTCATACAACAAGGCCTGAAGCCTTGTGTTATGGATTCGGTTTTACATCACGAACTTTCTCTTCTACTAAGGGCTAGGACGGTTGCCTTCTTACGAAGGACTTGTTTTGGCAGATGTAATCGCTACCCTGAGTGTATGCCCTTGCTAACCTCAGTCCGTGACGGGGCACGAACCCTCGACCTGCCGCCTCAGAGTCGCATACGCTACCATTTTGCCACGGAGACTACGCCTGAAGCCTTGTGTTGACTGAAGTAAATCTACATTCGTTGAATGTTCGTACACAAAAGCCAGAATGAGACAATTGGGCTACACCGAGTTGGCGCCCTCCGTTTTGTAAAGATAGGTTAGGTTAAGTTTTCTAAATATAAAAATTCTTATGGTGCCAGAACGTCCGTCGCCATATGAGTTGTCGCCAAAATGAGGTTAGCACCAAAGCAGCCATACACAGAACCGCGTCAGATGCGTTTTTGAAATCTATTTGTGTGTCTAGCTAACTAAGAATATGGTATCCTAGGTTTACAATGTTTAAGAAATAGGGCCTTAGAGCCGTTACTTTATCTTCTCAAAGTTTTTTTTTTTTTGGTACCCGGGCCCGATGAGGGCAATTCTCTTTGCCTGTCCCGGTGTCTCACTTTTCTAAAAGAAAAAAGTATGACTGATTTACGCAACGAGTGTTGAAGGAGGTTACGTAATGTTTGCCCATTACTGACGCCCTTTCGTTGACTATGCAAACATGAAACCCCACTTGACACTTGCCCGTGCAAGGACCATATAATCTGACCTTCGCTTGAATAGTTTTGAGGGCTGTTCCTGGTGGCAAAGAAAGCTCTTTGTTCCTTTGATTAGTAAGAGCATTTCTCTTAAGTACTTTTTATTATTATTATTAATAGTAGTTGTAGTAGTACAAGTTCCGGTTTTACGTCACGGACTCCCTTTTCAACCAAGGGCTAGGACGTTTGCTTTCTTGCGAACTTGTTTTGGCAGATGTAATCGTTGCCCTGAGTGCATGCCCTTGCTAACCGCAGACCGTGACGGGGCGCGAACCCTCGACCTGACGCCTCAGAGTCGCGGATGCTACCGTTTGAGCCACGGTGACTACTTGTAGTAGTACAAGTAGTAGTAGTAATTAAGACATCAAGGAGACGATTGTATTAGGTTAATTGGTGGATTCTTATAATGATGAAAGCGATAGTTTGCTTGTGTGAGCTAATGATAATATTTCTACTACAACAGGAAAATGTTGTTCAAAAGATGGTATATGGAAAATGAGATTCCTTGATGCTATGCATAATAATAATAATAATAATAATAATAATACTGATGATGATGATGATAATAATAATAATAATAATAATAATAATAATAATAATAATAATAATAATAATAATAAAACAAGGATGATAGTGACTCCTTATGTTATGACTTTTATTTACTAATAAAAGTCAGAGAGAAATGTCATCTACTCTCTTAAATAGTGATGTATTTTGATTCACTGTCGCACTTGGCATGAGAGAGATTGTAAGTCATTTCTACAGAAGCAGTGATTTTTTTTTTTTTTTTTTTTGTCTTTTGAGCCCACTGGAAATGAAAAACTCTCAGCCCCTTTTTTTTGTCATGATATATATATTTTTTTTAATTATTATTCACTGGCACAGCTTGGAAAGATTGCCTCGAAGCCCTTCCTGAATACAGTAATTCTTTCTGACTTTTGCATCATTTAAACTTGTGTTAATGTTCCGGTTTTACGTCACGGACTCCCTTTTCTACCAAGGGCTAGGACGGTTGCCTTCTTGCGAAGGACTTGGTTTTTGGCAGATGTAATCGTTACCCTGAGTACTTGCCCTTGCTAACCTCAGACCGTGACGGGGCGCAAACCCTCGACCTGACGCCTCAAAGTCGCGGACGCTACCGCTTGAGCCACGGTGACTACTAATTGGTGCAATTTAGGAGTATTTTTTTATACATTTATTTATTTTTGTCTTTATTTTTTTTATGTATCATAGTGATTCTTTTCTGTGTGGCTGCCGTGGCCGAGAGGTAACTCTCGCGACTTAGAGTCGTCAGGTCGTGGGTTCGAGGCCCTCTACGGTCTGAGATTAGACATGATATTCACTCAGGGTAATGGTCGCACTTGCCAAATCCAAACTTCCTCGCAAGAAGGCACCGTCTTGGCCCTTAATAGAAAAGGGAGTCCGTGACGTTAGACCGATCAGGTCTTTTTAGTCCTTGTGTGTACTATGTTCCGGTTTTACGTCACGGACTCCCTTTTCTACCAAGGGCTAGGACGGTTGCCTTCTTGCGAAAGACTTGTTTTTATCAGATGTAATCGTTACCCTGAGTGCATGCCCTTGCTAACCTCAGACCGTGACGAGGCGCGAACCCTCGACCTGACGCCTCAGAGTCACGGACGCTACCGCTTGAGCCACGGTGACTACAATCGTGTGTACTATGTACGACGCGTAAATGGCATTGACCCTGTGACCCCCATCCGCCATTGAGAGCATTTACGTAGTCATTATTGGCTGCACCCATGACAATATGGAGGGAGGTTATTGTTTGTTGACATCATGGAGACGATGGGGTTAGGTTGGTGGTGGGTATTTGTGGGACGCGAGCAAGGTACTCCCTGGTATTTCCCTTAGGGTATAAGTGTTATTAAGTGCTCTTTACTCCTGCCTCCATGCAATTAGTTGAGATGCTTTGGGATGCTTTTCGTACACTTATTATGTTTCGTGTATAAGCGTTTTCATTGTATTTGTTGATTTTTTTCTATGATTGTGACGCCAGAACGGGCCAAAAATAGATAAATCTGCCCTCATCGGGCCTGGGCACGAAGAAAAGATAAGGTAAAGAGAAACTGAAATGGAGTGTTGTGACTGGTCAGATGTGAAGTTATTATTATTATTATTATTATTATTATTATTATTATTATTATTATTATTATAAAAACATAACTGAGAAGTGATTGAGGCATTTTCGTGTCTGGTAAATGTGTGTGCTTTGACTCGGCCACCACAATTACAAGGGATATTTCAGCCATTGTATATGTATGTGTATAAGCAAAGGACATTGTTTCTCTTGTTGATTACTTGATCGGGATCATTTGACGTGTTGCTGTTAAGGTTAATGTGTTTTGTTTTGTTTTTGCTGCTGACAAATACCTTCGATGGTTGTGATTGCTGAAAGGTATCCAGTACTGACGTCGATGTTTGTTTAGGCTATATTATCATCATCGCCTCCAACACCGTGCGACGCAAAGGTCCTCATTTTTTTTTTTATCGTTTGTAAACTAGTGCCGTATCATAATTTGAGAATGTATTTAGTTTGCTCTGAGAGTTTTGGACAGTGCTATTATTATTATTATATTATTATTATTATTTTATTATAATTATTGTAGTCTCCGTGGCAAAATGGTAGCGTCTGCGACTCTGAGGTGGCAGGTCGAGGCTTCGCGTCCCGTCACGGACTGAGGTTAGTAAGTGCATACACTCAGGGTAACGATTACATCTGCCAAAACAAGTCCTTCGTAAGAAGGCAGCCGTCCTAGCCCTTAGTAGAAAAGGGAGTTACGTGACGTAAAACCGAATCCATCCATCCATCCATTATTATTTTATTATTATTATTATTATTATTATTATTATTATTATTATTATAGTATTATTATTATTATTATTATTATTATTATTATTATTATTATTATTATTATTATTATAAGACGAAGAAGAGGGTATAGTCTCAAGGCCTTTAGCTGGTCTTACGAGCTATACGTTCGACATCAGACAATATCTACGAAACTACTTTACCTTTGTGAATGTGACGATATATGCAGCTTTTTCGTGTAGGCGTAATTACGGTATTGTTCACTATAATTACACACCTGCTCCTGTACAAGGAATAAATCATTACTGTTTCTTACTGTGTAGGAGTATGTTTTTTTTTCAATTGTAAAATGTACTCATACCTTTTTTTTTTTATGAATGTGACACCGTATTGGTGTCACTCATCGCGCCCAAGCGAAAATCAAAACATTTAAGAATTATATATAAGAAATAAAACATTTAAGGAAAAGTAGCAGCTCACGGACAAGACAGATATAAGAAAATGATAAACAGTAATAAAAGACCGACTGAAAGAATAGTCATATAATTAAGCCCCAAGTATAGTTATAGTAATTATTATAAAGAAAGCAGAGAAAGAGATGGGAAAGTGTTGTGACTCGTCAGATGTGTGAGGATAATGAGAGATGTTTAACGAATGCGCCGGAATATTCGGTGTAGATGGAGGTATAGGGAGAGAACCGTAATTGAAGGAAGACATAACATCTTGTCCTGGCTGGTCCTATAGAATTCCAAAAGACCTTTAGTTGTAGTAATGCAACGTGCGGCTAACATATATACATACATATACATATATGGCTATGCTATCCCAAAAATGCATAAGCAAAAGCTGAAAGAGGGTTTGTTAGCTCTAACTATGGTGTTGATGTCTGCTCCCCACAATGGACTTGATTGTAATGGCGTCCCTCAAAGCGATGGTGTTAGGTATTGATAGAAGCTTGACTCACACATCTCGAAACACTCGAAATCTCTTCAAGACGCCAGAGACACCAGTTGCCCCCGGATTATATGTCCCCATTTGGGGGGGGGAGTGTCAGTGCCATTTGTATAGCAGCCAATCCCCATTGCCTTTATTGCTTGGCTCAAGGTCTTGTTTGGTTATCGATAGGCTATATCCAAGTTTCGACTTGGTGTTGATTCTTAAAAATATCAATAAAATTTAAATTCTTCAAGAAAAAAGAAATAATTAAAAGGCTATACGTAGTTTCCTTTTTTTTTAATTTATTATTTTTTTAACTCGTTGGAAAGTGAAATAGCGTTTCTGTTGGGAAAAAACAAGGGGTGAAGTTGAGATGACTTGTTTGTTCTGCGCTAGTAAATGAGTAAAACACGAGTAGGCCTAAGAATTCTTCTGTTTGGGAGGTTTATGTTAAAGTTGTTGAGGGATGTTTAGCCCCATGTTTGAGCTAGTTCTATGTTTAGTTACTCTTTACGTCTGGGTAATAAACAAATACTTTTATTAGGTAGGGTGGTATTAGTGACTTTAAAAGAGAAACCAGTGACAAAGGCCCGATTTCTTAAACAGTGTCAAACCTAGGATACCATATTGTTAGCTAGCTAGACACACACAATGGATTTCATAAACGCATCTGACGCGGTTCTGTGTATGGCTAGGATCCCGTACGGGATACTAGCCGTACACAGAACCGCGTCAGATGCGTTTATGAAATCCATTTGTAGGTGTCTAGCTCACTAACAATATGGTATCCTAGGTTTCCTAGCCATACACAGAACCGCGTCAGATGCGTTTATGAAATCCATTTGCGTGTGTCTAGCTAATTAACAATATGGTATCCTAGGTTTACACTGTTTAAAAAATCGGGCCAAACGGTTTATGTTTATGCCTGTAGATTTATAGACAAATATTTAAACACTGTTGTTAGGAAGATAGTTCAAATGATTTGATTTGTGTGCCATAAATTCTCGAGTGTTGAATGTTTACCAAATAAAGTACATCTGGTGAGCTGTATATTACTGATAGATTCTTTGCCATTTTGTGTCATTATTAATCCCCATTCGAATGGTGTTGGACACAAACTGCTTGGAATTGGGGAATGTAGGCTGGATGCTGTATTAATATATTTATACATAACCAAATATAGATTGTAATGTTTATCAGCTGCAATATCACTGGGAGTGCACATGTCCCCTTGTACTGTTATCTGAATAAATAAAAAAAAAATATCTTTCCGCGGAGGGCTCGAATGCGGGTTTGTCACTTCCCTATTCGAGCGCTCTAACCACTGCAGTACCGCGGTCCAACGTGATATCGTATAATTCAGATATCATTATTGTCGTCTTTATTTAGAAAACTTTATTGCGTGGCTTTCCTGTTTTGCAAAATATTATTTTACTTTCTTTGTTCAATGCAAAGGATCTGTATATGTCCTTCGTAATTTAGTAGATTTTAAATATCAGATTTATTTCATGTGAAGAAATTTACTCGAAATTAATTGCGATTTTGTAGATATCTGTATTCGTGTCCCCTGCAAAGAAACTTCTTGCTTTTTTTTTTTATTTTGTGGATTTTATAGATTAATGTTTGTTTTCTAAGTGAAGTAGCTCTACGCTCACTCCAATGTGAATTTATATATTTTAAATATCCGGTTTTTAGAATCTTGTAAAGAACAATAACCCCAAGGGTAATTCATATATACAAGGCATATAACCTAACCTAACCCATACCTAAACCGCACATCACCTCACCTGACCCAACCTAACCTCATCTAATCAAATCAATAACGGGGCCATATAACTTTACATGGTGTTCTGGGGGTTACGCATCATTACAAGCTCCCAATTCTCTTAAAGCCTAGGCGAGATTGTGCAATTTATTTAAATCAATAACGGGGCCATAAACTTTACATGTTGTTCTGGGGGTTACGCATCTTTACAAGCTCCCAATTATCTTAATCCTAGCCGAAATTGGGCTTGTCCTAGGCGAGGTTGTTCTGTGCAAGAACTTTTTCAGATTTTAGGTTTTTGTAGCTGTGAGGTATCAAGTTGTTCCGGTTTTACGTCACGAACTCCCTTATCTACCAAGAGCTAGGACGGTTGCCTTCTGGCGAAGGACTTATTTTGGCACATGTAATCGTTACCCTGAGTGCATGCCCTTGCTAACCTCAGACCGTGACGGGGCGCGAACTCTTGACCTGACGCCTCAGAGTCGTGGACGCTACCGCTCGAGCCACGGCGACTACAGGTTCTTGTTTTACGTCACGGACTCCCTTTTCTACCAAGGGCTAGGACGGTTACCTTCTTGCGAAGGACTTGTTTTGGCAGAGTAATCGTTACCCTAAGTGCATGCCCTTGCTAACCTCAGACCGTGACGGGGCGCGAACCCTCGACCTGACGCCTCAGAGTCGTGGACACTACCGCTCGAACCACGGTGACTACAGGTTCTTGTAACAAGTGCTAAGCTGATTCCCATATACCCCTTCGTTAGTGAAATGGCAGCGAGCCGTACACTAATCCTCGCTGAGATTACTTCTGACAGACTGATCCCTTTGGAAGGGAAGCTGTGAGAAATATCTGCGAGGTGGAAAGATCATAGGAGAGGTGAAGGAAACATCATGTGGGGGGAAAAAAAAGGAAAAATTATGTAACCTTTTTTCCAGAATTTCGACTATATGGTGAGAATGGTAAAAAAAATAAAAAAAAAAAAAAAAAAACAATATATATATATATATATATATATATATATATATATATATATATATATATATATATATATATATATATATATATATATATATATATTGGTGATTTATTTCAAAATTGAGAAAGAATTGGATTTTCGTAGAATTATATTAGCAAGAATTGACATTGGATTTTGTTATTAATTTTTTTTTAGCATATCTTTCGTTGTAAGTTTTAAAGGGAGACAAGATTTTACTGTATACCTAGGCCTTAGTATTACTGAACTCCATTTTCGAAAGTTTTTTTATTATTATTATTATTATTATTATTATTATTATTATTATTATTATTATTATTATTATTATTATTATTATTAGTAGTAGTAGTATAGTAGCATTTGTATTATTATTATTATTATTATTATTATTATTATTATTACTGAAATTCCAATCCAGTACAGATATACTCCAGGATATGCATTCACTCTTTCTACTATAAAAATGCTTAATCTGCAATATTATTCAGCAATCTTTATGACAAGCTTTGTTTTTGCTATAATTTAAGTCATCTTTTCATAGACGAAATACATAAATTTTATTTACATAAACTTTTGTAAAGATACAATTACAAATCAGACTATATTAGAGTAAATATAGCTGCCGTATAATATTAGAATATGGTAATATGTTATTGAGCTTAAAACCGAGTGCTCTGAGTTCGTGTTTTCGAATCTTGTGAGGATGAGTAACCCCCAGAACCACGTGTAAAGTCAAATAGTTATATACCTCCCTCAAGTGTTAGGCTAGGCTGGATTAGGTTAGGTTAGTTTGGTTAGGTTAAGTTAATTGCCTTAAAATATGAATAACCCAAGAGCACTCTGGGGTTACTCATCTTTATAAGATCCGTCTCTTTTCCCCAAGGTCAAACTTGAAGTTTTAATTCCCCAATAGAGGAGAACCTCCTACGACTCATAATTTCGATTGATATTGTTTACCGTTTGTTTATGGTGGGCGATATTCGGACAATAACTTCATCCATCCCGCCAGTTTTTATAGCTCATGAAAACACCATTAGAGAGGAGATAGAGTAGGGTGCTGGCTTTTAGACACGGAGATTGACTTAGGAGCGAATGTTTGTGTGTGTGTATGTGTGTTAATGAAATGTCATTTTAATGTCTTATGGAGTGGGTAGAGCAGGAATCTAGCCACAGCGGGAGGAAGCCAGGACAACTCAGTGCCCTTCCCAAGCCCAGTTCAAAAGAGAGGAGATGGGTTTAGGGGTGTATATGATTGTGTGTTACTGAAATGTCATTTTAATGTCATTTGGAGTGGATAGAGGAATCCAGCCATAGGGGAGTAGGTTGGCTCATGGCAATAGCCGCCCCTCTTTTTTTTTTTATCTAAAACATTACGTGGGGACATGTGGCCACAGGCACTCCCAGATCTGCTTAAAGGTCATTATTACACTCTTGCTAAAAAGATAATTCATATATACAATAAAATTGATTTAATTTTAGTTTTAGTGAAGGGTAAAAATTATTAACAATATTTTTATAGTATCATGAGCTTCAAATGTGCATTCAAAGACGAATTATAAAACAGATATATAAATGTACTTACATTTTAATTTTTTATGTACTTTGAATATATAAGAATTGTGTACTACATAATGTAGTCTAGTATTTGTATATCAGAAGGAGCGCCTGCCCACCCTTTGCGATACTACAACTGAAGGTCTTTTGGTCTTGAATAGGACTGGGCAGGACAGTTCGATGTTAGGTCTTCCTCCGGTCACGGTTTTTTCCTATACCTACATCAACACCGAATATTCTGGTGTAGTCGTTACACATCTCTTTATTATTCCTTCACATTTGACAAGTCACTCTCTTTTTCTTGGTGTCCGGGCTCGATAAGGGCAATATTAATTGCCCGTCCCGGTGTCACATTCATTAAAACAATTCAGTGCCGGATATAGTTGGTCATGCCGTGAACTTTTAATTAAGCTGAAATCTTAAAGCCAAGTAAAAAATAACAACCCCATATGATCATGGGGAAAAGCTAATGAAAAAAAGTGTTAGCAGTGAGGGGGAATAGCCTACGCCATATTAAGCCCTCTCTCTCTCTCTCTCTCTCTCTCTCTCTCTCTCTCTCTCTCTCTCTCTCTCTCTCTCTCTCTCTCTCTCTCTCTCTCTCTCTCTCTCTCTCTCTCTCTCTCTCTCTCTCTCTCGTTTTTCATTTTTATGCCTCAGTCGTTGGTTAAACGTAACCGACCTTCGTCTATAATTATAGAGTGATGAGGTCATATTTAGGGGATTTATGCTTGTCGAGATAAATGTTTATATGTTTTTTAAGGGATGTCATTGTGTACTTTGGATGGTATTTGCTTTTTCATTAGGACAATTGAGTTAAATAAGGCTTAAGCTGCAGGAATTGGGAGATAGGTATTTATAGTCAGAAGAGGAATGTATGACTACTATTACTGCTACTACTACTACTTCCTTCTCCTTCCTCCTCCTCTTCCTCCTCCTCCTCCTCCTTCTTCTTCTTCTTCTTTTTATTATTATTATTATTATTATTATTATTATTATTATTATTATTATTATTATTATCGTATTTACAGTCAGATGAAAATGATGGGAATAAACCTTTAGGTGTATGTGTTTATTGTAATTAAAAAAACGTCTAACTCTTTCCACCATACTAAGTGCCTTCTCAAGGATTAAATATACAGCATAGTACTGTCTGTATGTTACTGTGATAGGGGATCCCGGTATTACAGCGGTTAGAGCACTCAACTCGAAAAATGACAAACCCGTGTTCGAGCCGATCGCTTGGTGTTTAGTAGGTAATCCAACTATAACTCTCCACCTCCAACCTGTCTGTTTCTAACCTCCATTCGAATAATAATGATGATAATAATAATAATAATAATAATAATAATAATAATAATAATACACTTTAGTTTCCATTATACAATGGGTATTCGTCAGCCGGGGCAAGCCCCAACCCCCCACTGTGGTGCCCAACCACGGCAGTAACCTGACAGTAAACAGCTTAAACCCTCGGTCTTGGGCGGGAACCGATCTCTCGACCTCGTGATTGCGAAGCCAGCGCGTTACCACTGTACTAGCCAGCAGAGGGATTGATAGTGACAGGAAACGGCAAACAACAAAACAGCAACGACAATAACTGTATACAGTATGGCTATAAATTACAGAGGGTTGCTAAATGAGAACAGTTACAGAATTCTTTTGGTAACTGAAAATCAGTGTAATTCTTCTGTTACTAATGGTTTCTGTGCGTGCCTTATCGAAGTCATTAGGCTACGTAGTAGGTCTAGCTCTCTCCCCTGACCGAGGACATTTTTCTTTACGTTGTATGTGACCATCCTTCCACATGATGGGATTGGACACAGACTGGAGCTG
>JAXCGZ010010009.1:32500-55397 GCA_037179515.1 Halocaridina rubra
ATTTCCCCTGAAGGATAAGCATAAGAAACATGTTTTGTGTATATCTGCCGTGACTGAAAAACATTGAGACACGTGTTTTGAATTTCTTTGTCGTGATGGAAAAACATTACAAATGCGTTTTGAATTTGTTATTGTTCTTTGTTTTGATGAGGAAAAAACAAAAGTATTTTGTAATTCTTTGCTGCGATGGAGAAGGATATTAACTGTTTGTGTGTGTGTGTGTGTGTGTTTTTTTTATGTTACAATAGAGTGAACAGATAAGTGTTTTGAATCTACTCATTGTGAAATCATGTACTGCAATGGAGAGATTATAGAAAAGTATTTTATATTTATTTGTTATGATTATGAGGAAACAACAAGGACTTGATTGTATTTGTTACGGTAAAGAAGCATCGCAAAATTGTTTTTGTAAAGAAACATCGCAAAATTATTTTTGTAAAGAATCATTGCAAAATTGTTTTTGCGTGTAACTATTACATTACAGTTGTACGAACGTTAGAAAGTGGTTCCCTCTAATAAATCACGATGGAGAGATAATTGAAAAGTGATTTGCATATATTTGTCACGATGGAAAGGGAATGTGTTCTGAATTTTTGTCTTATGATGAAGAAATAGAAAGGTATTTTGTATCTTCTACGATGGAAGTTTTGCATTTATTTGTGACGATAGTTAAGGAACAGTAGTGTGATTTGCATATATTCGTGAGGATGGGTATTTTGCTCTCTCTCTCTCTCTCTCTCTCTCTCTCTCTCTCTCTCTCTCTCTCTCTCTCTCTCTCTCTCTCTCTCTCTCTCTCTCTCTCTCTCTCTCTCTCTCTCTCTCTCTCTCTCTCTCTCTCTCTCTCTCTCTCTCTCTCTTTAACAAAAAGTAACGGCTGAAACTTCATGGTGTAACTGGTCGTATTTTTATAATTATTTGCCGTCATTGGCGTTAATATTTTAAATATAATTAGTAATAATTAGTAGTCATATTGTCTATAATGTCTATAATCATAAAGAGCTATTCGCTAGTTGGAGAACAAGTAAGCTACACTCGGTGCTTGATCCAATGGCCTGATTAGCGCTGCCGATCGCTAATCAGGGTATGGGTAGGTTGTCAGGAGGGTATCCAGTCATAAATCTTTGAGCCAAAGCCGCCAGCGTTAGTATCCATGAGGCTGATAATAAAAAGCGATCCCATATGAACATACGAAAAATATTTGTTACTATTAAATGCAGATCTTTAAGTTTGAAATTCTGTTATTGGGTCAGTTATAAATACTGGCTAATGCAGTATTTACAGAGTATCACAGATGAAGACGAGATGAAGCAGTTTTTGTGCTACATGGCAGAAGATCCTTGACCAATTTGCCCTGTGGTTAACCCTCAGGGTTGTGGGGGAAGCTATGGCAGTCTTTTATCTCCAAGGAGCTAAGAGGATTGATCGAGGTATAATAGCTTCTAGTGAATGTGTGTGCGCTGACTCGGCCATATCCCTTACAAGGGGGTTAGCGCCCAATGTATGTATGTATGTATGACAGAGTACCTTGACTGTTCCTGACATTTACCCATCATTGAGTGTGCATGTTGTTGACAAGTGTCTCTTAACAGAAGTTGTCGCGTACCCAGAGGGTTATTGAGATTTCACGTAGCTTTGTGGTTTTCGGTAATTCAGTAGTCCAATTTTGGTGGCTAGGCCTTTTTTTTGAGGCCTACTGCGTACACCATTTACCTGTAATGGCCTTTGTATCTCTTGACACATTATTAATGGATGGAAGCGCTGTAGGCCTATGTCAGTGGTTAGGAGGGTGACTTCACACACCTGGAATCTACCTTATCCATCTCGTCACACGCAAACACACTTGGTGTTAAAGTGAAATTTAACTGCATAACTTTACCGGGCTTTTGAGATTATTTTTCCTTTAGTCTTTTGCCAACGTGTGGTAGGTTTAGGCAACACACCGCGTTCTTAGTTTGTTTTATCAAGACCTAGATTGCAAGCACGATTGAGATGCTTATATTCTCCAGTATCTGTCTTGGGGGGTGGTATATCACTTCATATTGTACACCTTTCTATTGTACTCGGGATATGACAGATCCATGTTCAAGCCCACCGCGGCTCGTAACGAAGGGCACCCAGCCTTAAATTCACAGGTCCTACCTTTCTGTGTCCACCCCAGTTCGAATAGGGACTAGTAGTTATGTATTAAACGGCAGACAAATAGAAGATTATATTTTAAACGGCAAACAAATAGAAGATTATATTATAAACGGCAGACAAATAGAAGATTATATTTTAAACGGCAGACAAATAGAAGATTATATTGAAATATGAATTTTAAAGTAACCTATCTGTGACATACTGTTGGATGTGTACTTCTTAGGCTATCTGTGGTGACAGGGGCTGGAAAGAGAGAACTCCACTTTTTACTCATTTGTAGTTTGAAACAATAATAATTACTAATTGCTTATTTCTTCTCGTAATTTGGTGCGCTGAAACTAGTTACTCTAGTGTTGTGACATTTTGGAATAATCAAAAAATCTCCCCCATTTTGTTTGATATTTATACCGGGTGGCCCAAAAGTCAATTTTTAATTATTTCTTTTTCGTTTTTGCCCTATTGAATGAGGGATTATATCGCTTTGGCCATTTCTGATGATCACTATTTTTTTTTATGAGTGTGACACCGGGGCAGGCAGAAACTGCCCTCATTAATAAAGGCCCGGGCACGAGAAAATACCAAGATGAAGGAAAAGAAAAAGGTCAAGGACAAGGCAGAGATTTAACAACAATGCTACTTAGATAACTGTAATCCCTCACCAGGAGGATAGGAAATTAGTATAAACTAAAAACTGTAGCTTTTGAATCATCCTGTATAACAAAAGTGCGAGTAAGAATGGAGGAAGTGTGGCAACCCTTTATGCCGAAGGAGCTAAGAGGCGTGATTGAGTATTTGGCTTCTGGTGAATGTGTGTGCTTTGACTTGGCCATTCCCTTAAACGGGGGATTGCACCCATATGATATGTAAGAAAGTACGCTTTTCTGTATGATTAAACCAGCGAATAGGAGCTAAGAGGCATGATTGAGTATTTGACTTCTGGTGAATGAGTGTGCTTTGACTCGGCCATTTCCTTACACGGAGGATTGCACCCATTGAATTTTTAAGAAGGTACGCTTTTCTGTATGATTAAACTAGCGAATATTGCAGATCTTTCTGTTATTCTAATATGCAGGAAGCATTCTATGAATATATGTCTTATATGCAGGAAGCATTCTATGAATTTAATCTTTGATGTTTGTTTACACGCGTGACAGACAGCCTCGGTGTGGTCTATCCTTGTCCTTCTCTTACGTCAATGCATCACTTGAGATCCGGGTCTGCTTTACATCCCAGGCGTATCTTAAGTTCTTATTTCACTTTGCTTATAAGTTTTACGTTTTAATTTTTTTTTTCATTTTGGTTATTCCACGTGTTTGAATATTTTCGGTTTCTTAGTAATTCACATCTGACAAGTCATTACACTCTCCATCTGTTTCTCTTTACTTTATGTAATCTTCGTGCCCAGGCCCGATGAGAGCTGTTTTATTTTATATTTTTTTTTGGCCCGTCCTGGGGTCACAATCATAAAAAATAATATTTATTTATATATGGGAAATGTTTGATAGTTCGGTAGTGGCGGAGTGGTTGAAATATTCTACTCGGGAGTTGACAAACTCGTGATCAAGACTACCGTGGGGTGTAGGGGATGGCCATCCAGACTTAATTTCCCATTTACACTCTGTGGCCACCCTCATAATAGGGACTTATAGTAACACATAAAACGTGTTTTATCTTTTTAATTATTATTTATATTATGTATTGAAAAAAAAATAATTAATTGTTTTTATTATAGAAAACTTTGATATTTCTATTATTATTATTATTATTTATTTTTTTTATATTGAAAAACTTTGATATCGGTTTTTGGAGAAACCATATTGACATTTTGAGCTTCTTATGATTGTGATTATTGTGTCGTTTTAATGTACCGTTTTATGCGTCATGCTTACTCCATTCGAATTGGGATGGGCACAGACAGGGTAGATCTGGGGGATTAGGGCTGGATTCCCTTTCTAATGCCTCGCGGTGGGATTGAGCCCACTTTTAGTCGCTAATTCGCGCACTTTACCACTAAACTACCTCCGCCTCTTTATATATATATATATATATATATATATATATATATATATATATATATATATATATATATATATATATATATATATATATATATATAACATTGCATTGGGATTTGTACCCACGGGCACTCTCAGATCTGCTTAAAGGTCGATTCACACATCAGTAGCGTATCAGTGCTGTGTCAGTTCAGTGTTAGTGAAATCCGTGACGCTTCAGTGACGTCTATTCTCTCATATCCGTATTAACTTATCTGAAGAAGTAAGACACCCACAATTCAATAATTAGTTCATAATCGTTCATTTTTGTTGACAAACTCACAACACTCGTCCGGCGACTGTGAAAAACTATAAAAAATGTCGGTGGAGGCGATATTCAACTTCATGGCACGGAGACGTAACTGACGCTGAGAGTCAAAACACGGTAGCTACACCGGACATCTGTGAATGCGTCAACCAAATTCAGAGTAACGACATTTTTTTTTTTCACCGGCACTGACGGACTGAGGGGACGCGGCACTGATATATCACTGATATGTGTGAATGAAACTTAAAGGATCATTATTACACTCTTGCTCATAAGAATTTCATATATACAGTACACATGATTTAAATTTAGCTTTAAAATAAGGTATATACAAAGAACAATATTGTAACATTATCTTGATGCATTCAAAGAAAAATCATAAAACACAGAGATAAAATTGTTTTTACATTGTAATGCTGGATATACTCTTAATATACAAGGATTGTGTATTGCATAATGCAGAGTTAAACATTTATATATCAGAGAGAAACACGATTTGTTTACAGTTACAGATACTTTACAACATTACGTAAACACTGTACGACTTGCGCACCGTAGTTCAGTGAGAGAGAGCGCAAGTCGGGAAGCGACTAACTCGTGTTCGATCCCACCGCTGTGCGGTAGGAAGGACGTCCAGACTTAATTCCCCAGCTCCAGCATGTCTTTGTTCAATACCATTCTAATGAGGACTAATTGTATCCCATAAAACATTGCAATAGTCCTGGTTTATACAGAGCTGCTGAATATATGCTATACTATGCAGCCACTGGAGGCGCAAGCCAATCCAAGTTATTCAGATAACTGTACATGGGGACGTGCACATGGGCACTTTGGTGTCAGGATGTACTCATACGTGTGCATACATATGTATACATACATGCATCTATATGTGGTGACTACGCCTGTTACATATGATTAGAAGCACTGCAGTTAATGAGTGAACAATTGAATTCGACTTATACAACTACTTCAAGTTATATAACATGGAAATAAAGCAAAGTATAGGCATGCATGAGATATATCAAATGTATCAATGAATTATCTCTATTTTATATGTTTTATCCTGTATTTATCGGGAGGCCGCGATAGCTCAGTAATAGAGCATGCAAACAGCCCACCGCGGGGTGTTAGGAAGGACATGCAGTCTTAATCCTCTTCAGCTCCAACATTGTCTAATTGGGACCATAGAACGGTTGCCTTCGTATGAGAGGCACTGAACAGGTATTGTTCCTGTTCTCGGGAAATAAGTTATTTGTGAAGATAGTTTTCCCAGCCAGTCATTCCCTTATACGCTTTAATTAGGAAACTCATTTTGCCTGCTGAGGAAAAAAAGGCTTCCACTCGAGGATCGCCAGGCATCTGATGTTGTTGTCATATACCTAACAGAGTTTTGAAAATGTCTGTATAACAATGGACCCCACTATCCTCCTCCCCCTCCTCCTCCTGTTCCCAATAAGGCATTGCGAAAAAATATATATATATATATATATATATATATATATATATATATATATATATATATATATATATATATATATATATATATATATATATATATATATATGCGAACAAATATATACTTATGTTTTATTCTTGTCATTGAAATAGGCCTAAATCTATTATCTCCATTAAAATAACAAACTAATAACTTATATTTTTGTCATCCAATATATATATATATATATATATATATATATATATATATATATATATATATATATATATATATATATATATATTAGACATATGGTTCCCATTATTTTTTTCCCTGGTGCGATGACGCACATGAGCTGACCGCGTTCTTTTGTGACGGGCTGTGATGTTATCATTATTTTATTGAAGTCGTTTTGTTTCTGCCTTTTTTAAGCCTATTCTTAGACCTAGGCTTAGACCATCTTCATATTATGTCTAAAGTTTTAATTTCTTGTTAAGCCATGACTGTCACTGATGATGAGGGTGATTAGATTCGTATCACAGGCATTTTGTTTAATATTTGTTTTTTTTTTTAATTTATAATGTATTAATTTACTTGTGTGTGTGTGTGTATATATATATATATATATATATATATATATATATATATATATATATATATATATATATATATATGTAAAACACAAAGTAAAAAGATGTATTATATTACGACTTAGCTACAGTCCTCTTCAGGCACACGCATTCATAGGCTATGTACTCGTGTGTGTGTGTGCATATATATATATATATATATATATATATATATATATATATATATATATATATATATATATATATATATATATATATATATATTATTTTCTTTATTAATTATCTATTTATATGCTTACCTGTGACTGACATGACTTTCAATAAAGACTGTTATCAGGTCAAAAGATACCAATCCACTTTTACCCTCACACAACTAATGGTATACTCAATATGATAACATGCTAAATCGATATTGCTTTGCGAAAACGGAGATCGCGAAACTTATCTAGGAAAGATATGCTTTGCCCACCTAGTTGAAAAAAAAAAATCCTTTAGAGGTAGGATCCTAGGAAGGGGTTGTGGATGGATAGTATAAATATTCCGGCAATTAGATTATTGTTTTGCATCCGTTGATGAATAATATTGTGAAAAAATAATAGATATTTCTTATAAATTAGATACTGTATTCTTGTAAATTAGGTTGGAGGGAGGGAGGGAGGTTTGAATGGCGTGAGAGAGAGAGAGAGAGAGAGAGAGAGAGAGAGAGTAATGATAATAATAATAATAATAAATCTTTATTTCCAAAGTACATTGGGTATTCAAATAAGATACATATATATTCCAGATAGACATCTGTGGTGTACTATATAGACATACTAAAACAAACAAATCATAAAGATGAGTGTACCATTAAAAATTAAAAGTAAAATCTTCCTTTAAGAGTAACTTCTTAAGATTATATTTAAAAGTATACACTGAACCAGCATTTTTTAGTTCTCTGGGAAGCTGATTATATAAATGAGGTCCACGAATGTTTATATCTCTTGAGCCAATATCGGTTTTAGACCTTCGTACTAATAAATCTTCCCCTTGACGGGTAGTTAACCCTGTAACTGAGCTTACTGTAGAAAAATTATACAAGCAATCAGGAAGATTGTTTCTTAGTATATTAAAAACAAAGGTACATATATCAAAAACATATTTATCTCTAATCTTTATCCATTCTAGGTCTTTTAAAACAGGAGAGATGTGCTCGTATTTTCTTACATTGCCAACAGCCACTCGTGCTGCAAAGTTTTGTAACTTTTGTATTCTTTGTAATTGAGTCTTATTTGTACATCCCCAAACTTTGAGACAGTAATTAATTAAACTCATAGCTCAGGACTGGACAATTATTATACGAGTTGATGTTTCAAATGAGTCTTTTACCCTATTTAGATATATTAGAGTACCCATTACTTTTTTATAAATTTCAACTATACGCATTTCAAAATTCATGTAACGGTCAAAATAGACACCTAGGTTCTTTACCGAGTTCATTGGCTTAATGATATTACCGTTAAAATTTATATGAAGATTGTCATCAACTGATAATAATTGTCTGGATCCGATAAGAATAGATTGGGTTTTAGTTTCATTAAGTAACAGACCATTTTTTAGAAAATAACGTTTAGCCATATACAAAATTTCTTCTGCTCTACGAATAATATTTTCTAAATCATTAATTTCTCCTTCAATTAAGATTTGAGTATCGTCAGCATATTGAATGACATAACAGTTAGGTAAATATTTTACTAGATCCTTTACATATATTAGAAAAAGTATAGGTCCTAGGATCGATCCCTGAGGGACCCCAAACAATACCTTCTTGCGACTTGAAACTACATCTTTTATTCTGACTGACTGGTAGCGGTTTTTTAAATAGTTCTCGAACCAGCTTGGGTCAATGTTCATTTTTTTGCATTTTTCTAATAAAATAGTATGGTTAACACTATCAAAAGCTTTAGAAAGATCGAGTAGTAGTAGCAATGATATTTTCTTATTATCTATATTTTTGTATATTTCATCTGATATTTTCAATAAGGCAGTTTCAGTTGATAATTTTGGCCTGAAACCGTGTTGACATTTTGCAATAAGTTTATTTTTTTCAAGAAACTCACTTAACTGATTTGCAACAATCTTTTCAAGTATCTTTGATAAAATTGGTAGTAAAGAGATTGGTCTATAGTTAGAGACGTCGTCAGGATTTCCATTTTTAAAACCAGGAATTACATGGGGATTTTTCCATAAATCTGGGTAAATAGAGAGAGAGAGAGAGATGAAATTTCAGTTTGAAAGTGTACCTACTTAATGCGTAAAAAGAACCATCGGGAATGTTCCTCTGTACTTATATATA
Source organism: Halocaridina rubra (assembly GCA_037179515.1). Classification (NCBI taxonomy): domain Eukaryota; kingdom Metazoa; phylum Arthropoda; class Malacostraca; order Decapoda; family Atyidae; genus Halocaridina; species Halocaridina rubra. The sequence goes on from JAXCGZ010010009.1 coordinate 41,322, forward strand.
CAAATAATGAGCAGTAGAGAGAGTGTTGCAATCAATCAATCAATATATATATATATATATATATATATATATATATATATATATATATATATATATATATATATATATATATATATTGAGAGAGAGAGAAACACTCTCTCTCTCTCTCTCTCTCTCTCTCTCTCTCTCTCTCTCTCTCTCTCTCATATATATATATATATATATATATATATATATATATATATATATATATATATATATATATATATATATATATATATATATATATATATATATCTGTTTAGGAAAGGTTCTATCGTGGCGTTAAGGTATGTGGTCGGTGTCAGTATGTATCATTCAAGTGTGCATTAGGCCTAAATTGAAACGAGTGTGGGATTATAGCAGTGTATATAGGCCTATCCAAAAATTACTCCTTCAGTCTCCATTATATGCCCCCGGAAAAAAGGACTTCATTGAAACGAATGGGGGGGGGGGTCTCGTGTGTAGGTACATGTTTTTGAACATGGGTTGAGAAAAATGGTTAGGGAATGCGTTCCCTTGAGTTGTGTGTGCTTGTGGCTTAGGATACTGCTACTAATATCTCTCTGTAAGGCCTTGAATGTAATAAAACATCATTATTATTTTTATATTATTATTATTATTATTATTATTATTATTATTATTATTATTATTTTTATATTTATTATTATTATTATTTTTATATTTATTATTATTATTATTTTTATATTTATTATTATTATTATTATTATCATTATTATTATTATTGTTGTTGTATTTGTTGTTATTACTATTTTAATTAATTATTATTAGTAGTAGTAGTTGTAGTAGTAGTAGTTTCAGTAGTAATAGTAGTAGTAGGAAGGCCCCTATCTCTCCGGGTTCTTAGATGAAGTGTGAAAGAGGTCATTTTAGGCATAACTAATACCCAGGTCGACAACGTGTTGTAACTGTAAAAGTGGTCCTTCGTCCGTCACGGAAAGTACAAAAAAAATATAAAAAAAAGCCCTTCCCAAATCAATTTCATCGTGTCTTGAGAATTATTTTTGTAATGGTCTGGTTTTTGCATTTTTTTCTCATTTTTTTCCAAGTTGATGTTAGAATAACTGTGTTGCAATACGGCGCTTAAACATCCTTATAATGGACTGTTTATATATATATATATATATATATATATATATATATATATATATATATATATATATATATATATATATATATATATTATGTGTCACAGTTAGTAGACATCGATTTGGGGTAAAACACTAAACGGCGATTAAAGCTGAATTCCCTTCCATATGCCCTGCAGTGGAATCGAACCCGCGGTAGTTTCCTGATTTGCGCTCTCTACCACTGAGCTACCTTAAACAAATGCATTGTGCCTTGGGAATCACCCCTGTAATATTGTTACAAATATTACTCCTAATCAATAATCGCAGAGTTCTCTTCTGCTATTAATGCATTTTTTTTTATTTATTCGGATAACTGTACATGGGGACATGTGCACATGGGCACTCCCAGTCATATTGCAGTTGATAACATTACAATCTATGTGGTTATGTATAAATAACATACTAATAGAATTTGCAATTAATTTTAAATATCATAGCAAGTAATTAATAATAAAATATAGTGTAATAATTGAAGAGTAATCATTGTGACAATATTTTCAATAGCCCTTGTTGAGTGCTATCATTTAAGTTGCATTTCACTTTTCAACAGTACTACTGCAGACAATTTGAAGCAGATATAGGATAACAATTTTCAGGTTAGAATAATAAGTAGGTACATACATATATATATACACACACACACACACACACACACACACACACACACACACACACACACATATATATATATATATATATATATATATATATATATATATATATATATATATATATATGCATGCATTAATTAGATGAGCAATAGAAACACCACTGGGGCTTCATAGCCATACATATCAAGGAGAGAGAGAGAGAGAGAGAGAGAGAGAGAGAGAGAGAGAGAGAGAGAGAGAGAGAGAGAGAGAGAGTTTGTGGTATTCATTTCAGCAAAAGGAGTTATTCGTCCTTACTACAGATAAAGAGACATCCATGCATACTCATACACATCATTGTCATCTGAGGGTAACACAGCAGAGGAAAGTGCATGTACTTAATTGCATATACGTACACATACAAACCTGAACATACATACATACATACACATAAACACAGTGCCATATAATGGAAGATAAATTTGGAAGGAAAAGAAAGAGAAAGACTGAAAGCCTTTCCCCTTCTCCACCCTTCAAATTATGTACGTGAGAGAGAATTACGTCAATTAATCCATTATCACTATTATCACAACCATTGCTACCACCATCATGATTATTATTATCATCATTATTATTATTATTATCATTATTATTATTATTATTATTATTATTATTATTATTATTATTATTATTACCATCATCATTACTACAGCTTTTGTATATAGATAGAGTTATGAATCAAAAGTAGTAATTATTGATACATATAGACATGCACATACATATACATATACACATATACATACATATATACATATAAATACATATACACATACATATACATATACACATACATATACATATACACATACATGTACACATGTACACACATATACATACATATGAGCTCTTGAGGGAGGGGGTTAGAATACTTCCTCCATGTTCCCCTGCGTGTCGTAAGAGTAGACTAAGTGGGGCGGAGCGAAGGGAATGAAAGAACCCTTCTCTGTACTTTCTCTTCCCAGAAAGTCAGAGCATTATTCCTTTACTCAGCCACTCACCTTATAAGGGGAAAAGTGGCTTATGTATATAAAAAGGCATATGAGAGAGAGAGAGAGAGAGAGAGAGAGAGAGAGAGAGAGAGAGAGAGAGAGAGAGAGAGAGAAGGTATTCCCTCCACCCCTCTCTTTTTTTCAAAGTTATAGAAATATCAGATAATATACAAGAAAGTAGACTAAGATGGTATGGTCATGTCGTTAGAAGGGATGAACAGTGTGTTGGGAGGAGGGTGATGGAAATGGATATACAGGGTAGAAGGAGAGGGAGACCAAAGCGTAGGTGGATGGATTGCATCAATGATGATCTGAGGTCTAAAGGTTTGTTGGGTGATGAGGTATGGGACAGAAATAAATGGAGAAAACTGACCAGAAACATCGACCCTACATAAATGTGGGAAAAGATGTAGACGGAGAAGAGGGTAAAAGAATTACATTTTCAACGTTGGGTATACACTAAGTACAGGATATAAGTTCTCTGGGTTGCAAAAGTGCACACAAAGTTCAAAGTAGCTCAGGCCAAGAGGTCTGAAGTCCTTAAGCTTTGTGCACTCTGCAATGTAGTGTACTAAATTGTTGCCCCCTTCACACTCACATAAATGGCATTTTGAGTGTTCTGGGTGCTTTCTACCAGTTTTCTCGCAATTCACCTCCCATATATTTCTATAGCCAAGTCTTATACGGGCAGCAACTCTATCACAGTCACCTGTAAGCATTTTACCCATGCTGTATTTGTGTCTCAGCCTTCTGAAGTTTTCATAATGTTGGATCGAACAGCTGCTTACATGTTGTGTGAGTGTAGAAAGTTCTTGCTCTTCCATAATCTCATTATACAACATTGTTTTAAACTGAGTCAGTGTGGTTATAGATTCAGACACTGAACTCTCAGTTGCCATTTTTGCCAGCCTGTCAGCCTTTTCATTACCTACTATCCCAACATGGGAGGGTACCCATGAAAACTTAACTTGGAGTTTAAGTTTTGCGCAATCAATAAGAGCCTCTTGAATTTCAGCCATGTGAGTTTTGTAGGAGCTTTTTAATGATCTCAGTGACAGAAGCGCACTCTGCGAGTCACAGAATATGATAGCATTTCTCCTAGCACTGAGAACATGTTCAATAGCAAGTTTTAGACCAACAATTTCACATTCGGTGATTGATGACCATTTTGGCATACTCAGTGCTTTGTCAAATATTTGCTGCCCTTCAAAATTTTCATAAACTACAATGCTGCACCCAGACCCTCCTGTACTGCTTGTGTGAGACCCATCAGTGTAAATGCAGAGTGTTTCATTGTTAGTTGGGAAACTAGTTTCAATAAAGGCTTCAATTTCATCTAACCATTGATGTTTTTTAATAATTGGAGCAACATTCGGACCAGATGATAATATTGGAAAGAGAATTTCTGGCCCAATCCTCTTGCAAGGATTTATTAATCGTTCAGGACCACTCTCAGTAAAGAGTGTTACATTATGTTTTTTTGTCTCATTGGTTATAAGCTTAAATACTTTGGGGTGAATTTGTCTTTCATACTGTATGTTACTTTTTATTAGTGATTTAATGATTGTTGGCGCTGACTGCGGCCCTTGCAAATGACCAGCATTACATGGATGAGGCTGAGCTGATTTCGCTAGTTTAACTCCAAATATCACAGCTGACTGTTTGATATGTTCTATCAAAGGTGGGAGGTTTAATTCATGTTGCATATTTATAATTCTGGTGCTCATAGGGCAGCCAAGAATAATCCTCATAGCTTTGTTCTGAATTTTTTCTAGGGGTCTTAAGATAGAGGTAGTCATAGTACAGAGCTGCAGGGTGTGATAGTCGACTAATGACCTGACATATGCGAGATAGAAAGTTCGGCATATGTTAATTCCAACACCAGATACCCTATTGGCAAGAAGCTTTAACGGTCTGAGTCTCTGTTGCAGTCTTTCACACAAATCTTTGGCATACTCTGTGTGAGGGGGAGAAGGAACTGGTATTCCCAAATATTTGTGATTTTCGCACACCTTAACCATTTGATTGCTTAATACAAGGTGAGGCTCTTGCGAGATACTGGAAAAGTACTTTGTTTTTGGAGTTGAAATGACAAGACCAATGTCTTTTGATACTTGAGAAAAGTCATTAAGTATTATTTGCATATCATTGGCAGAAGGTGCCCTTATACATATGTCGTCTGCATAACATATGATGGTGCATTCATCATTTGGTAGTCTGAGAGACTTGAGAAGCTTATCCATTAAGATGTTAAAGAGAAGGGGAGACAGAACTCCTCCCTGAGGAGTTCCCAGTGTAAATTCTTTTTCGCTGGAAGTAAGATATCCTTTATAGTACACTTTAGAGGTTCGACTACTTAGGTAGCATCTAATTAGTTGCAGTAGTTTACCTTTGACCCCTAAAGTTGCTAAATGATCCAAAATAACGGTTCTGTTTGCAATATCAAAGGCATTTTGCAAATCTAGAAAAACAGTGACTTCAGAGCAGTGCTCAACATTCATAAATTCTACAAAACAGTCTTTGGTACTTTTTCCTTTCATAAATCCATACAAATTATTTGATAATTTTCCCTCGAGTGTGAAATCAAGTCTGTTAAGAATGACTCTCTCAAAGGCTTTGCAGAAGCAGGATGTCAGAGAGATAGGTCTTAATTTTGTACTTTCTTTTTTTGGAATTGGAATAATAATGTTTTTTTTCCATTGTTCTGGAAGTGTGCCCTCATTATAAATAGTGCTGAATAAAAACTGAATTGGATTAATACCATTACAAATATCATCATTAAGATCTCGGATTACTTGGTACGTAATGCCATCCTCACCCGGAGAGGTGCTCTTCCCATGGGAGAGAGCAAAGTCCAACTCATTTTTGGTTATGTAGTCAATGAATCTGTCCTCTTCCATTGTTCTTGCACAGGATAATTCTATGTTCATCATTCTTTCAAAGTCAAGATTTCTTAATCTTTGTTGAATATCGCAAGGAAGGTTTTCAAAGGAAGATGTCTTAGAGTATTGTAAGAGAAGTTCTTCAGCAAGAGTTTGGGAATCATTTGTTTGTGATACATGTAAACCGTAATATATTACTCTTAATTAATAATCGCAGAGTGCTCTTCTGTCATCAATCAATTATTTCACTAAATTTTATTCTTAATTTCTTTGGTACGATATTTAAAATTATATGCAAACTCTATTAATGATTTACTTATACATAACCAAATATAGATTGTAATGTTTAACAACTGCAGTGTCACTGGGAGTGCCCATGTGCACCTCCCCATGTACAGTTATCTGAATAAATAGGTAAAAAATTGTGTACCAAAATGACTCCTAAATCAAGTTCCTCGTGTTTTTTTTTGGGGGGGGGATCCTTCTATTTTTAATTTCTTTTTCTCTACAATACACTGAGATGGGTTTTATAATAGTTTCTTTATTTTATTTAAAATAACTGATAGATAGACTAAGAAGAGTACCATTTGTGATTGATTTTACGTCACTGACTCCCTTGTCTACTACGGGCTAGGACGGTGCCTTCTTGAGGAGGACTATAGTTTAGGTAAGTGCGATCGTTACCTTGAGTCAATGCCCTTTCTAACCTCAGACCGTGGCGGGCCTCGATCACACGACCTGACGAATCTATTTCGCGAGCGTTACATTTCGGCCACAGAGACCACAAGAAGAGTGGTCTGTATTCTGGCTTATCAGAAAATTTATATTCAGCCCTTGGAGGACCTATCTGTTGAATATAAATTCTCACTCCTTACATTATTTATGGGGTGGGGGCCTCGGTAACACAGTGGTAAAGTGCGCGAATCACGAGCGACTAATGGGTTCCAGCCCACCGCGAGGCCGTAGAGAGGGCATCCAGCCTTAACCCCGCTCCAATATACTTGTCCACCCCCATTCGAATGGGGTTTAATTGCGACACAAAACGGTGTTACTTTCTGTTAATAAAATTTTAGGCCTAAGATTTCTTTTGATATAGTAGTCGGAAATATGCCATAAATAGTTTATAAGAAAACTGGTTCGAAAGGCTTAAGATTATATGTAAAAGTGATTATTATTGACACCAGTGCTGATAAATGGCTAGATACTTGGGTCGAAAAGTTAAGACGTTTTATATATATATATATATATATATATATATATATATATATATATATATATATATATATATATATATATATATATATATATATATGTGTGTGTGTGTGTGTGTGTGGCTCTTCTGCCATTAATACATGTAAACCATAATATATTACTCTTAATTAATAATCGCAGAGGCCTCTTCTGCCCTCGAACAATTGCCACACTATATTATATTCTTAATTACATGCTATGATATTTAAAATGAATTGCAAAATTTATTAATATTTGATTTATGCATGACCAAATATAGATTGTAATGTTTAACAACTACAATAGCACTGGGAGTGCCATGTGCACATGACCCTATATACAGTAGAATGTCATTATACCTGGGTTAGAGAAATTTTATTTTGCAAGTGACCCAGTTTTGTGTCACAGTATGTCCCCATTTGAAGTGGCGTGAACACTAACATGTTGGAGCTGGGGGGGATTAAGGGTGGATACCCTTCTTAACGCCCCACGGGTCGTTCGAACCCGTGATAGTCGATTCCCAATTTGCGTGCTCTACCACTGAGCACCTCTCTCTCTCTCTCTCTCTCTCTCTCTCTCTCTCTCTCTCTCTCTCTCTCTCTCTCTCTCTCTCTCTCTCATTTATTTATATTGATGCCAACAGCAGCGAATGTTTAAGTGACCTTTTATCAGGGGCAGATAATGAAGAGATTTTTCTCCGTCATCTGGTATCAGCTGGTTGAATAACCGGTTTGAACTGGGTTAAAAACTTTTTTAGGTTGAAAATGTGTGAATCCAGGTACTCGAAATCGCAGAAGAGATAAATTGGCGCCAAAGACGGTTTTCACCCCGGTAGACAATTTTGTGAAAGCATTGGCTTACTTTTCACAGCTTGCTCCAGTCTTATGCAATATATATATATATATATATATATATATATATATATATATATATATATATATATATATATATATATATATATATATATATATATATATATATATATATATATATATATATTTATATATATATATATATATATATATATATATATATATATATATATATATATATATAATTCATTCAATTCTCTCTCTCTCTCTCTCTCTCTCTCTCTCTCTCTCTCTCTCTCTCTCTCTCTCTCTCTCTCTCTCTCTCTCTCTCTCTCTCTCTCTCTCTCTCTCTCTCTTATGAAGGTTCTTTTTAGCATAATGCTCTTTTGAAGAATCCCCCTCAAAAGAAAAATTACTTAAGATAAACCTGACGCCTAGTTTGTTATTATAAGACCCAAACCTAGGGAGATATTTTTGTGTTGCTAATCTTTTCTTTTTATGCTATTCTATTCTTTAGTTTATGGTATTGTTTTTTTTTTTATTTTCCTATTTTTCCTTTGGTTACAATATTTCTCTCGTTTTCATTTTGTTTCTGTTTTTTTCTTATTTTGTTCTAGTTTATATATATATATATATATATATATATATATATATATATATATATATATATATATATATATATATATATATATAATCCACGATTTTTTTAGGACATCAGGGGACTCGGACTCGCGTCGCAAGCAACCATGTCATACCCCCTTAACCAACTGTACCACAACAATAGCTGGTCAAGGCAACATGACCTCGTAGCTTGCGACGCAAGTTCGAATCCCCTGATGTTCTAAGTAGACTTTCGCGGATAATTCTATTTTTAATATCACGGTTACATTGTGGAATATATATATATATATATATATATATATATATATATATATATATATATATATATATATATATATAATATATATATATATATATATATATATATAATTCATTTAGCCTATTTTTTCGCTTTATTATACATATTTACTTATTATTTGTTCCTAATCCATCTTTTTATCCTTATATTCTCTATTTTATTTTAATTATTATTTGTTTCTTATACATACCTTTTTATCCTAATATTCTTTATTTTATTTCATTTTATTTTCCTTCCTGTTATCCCTTTGATCTGGTGGAGAAAGTGTGGTAGGCCTATGGAGAGAAATCTACCCTAAGAGACTGCTGGCTGCTTTTTGGGAACCCTGACCCTGTATATAAGGCCCATAGGCCTATATATTTTTTATATTGCTTAATCTGGTCTCATAGAATGTTGTTATTTAGTGTTACCTGATTTCGAAATAGCGGAAGAAAAATAGGACTGATAACGATGAAAAAAGTTATATTATTATTATTATTATTATTATTGTTATTATTATTATTATTATTATTATTATAATGATAGATTATATGGATTGATTTTTGTGCTATATTGTTAAGGAATTTATATTGTATTTTTGTATATTTTGTGAAAGTATTTTTATTATTATTTTGGGTGATATTGTGAAAGAATTTGCATTTGTGTGTGTGTATGTGTGTGTGTCATTTGGTCAAAGAATTTGGATTACATTTTGTGGTCTTTGGAAAAAGAAATGTGCATCCAGTTTTACGCATTTTATTTAAGCAAAAGGATCCAATTTTTAATTGTTAAAGAAAATGGACTGTCTTTGGTATCAGTTTGTGAAAGAACACTTTAATTGCATTTTGTGAATTTTGTAAATTTTAATTGGATTTCTCTTTTTTCTGTGAGAGATAATTAGGATTGTGTTTTGGGACATATTGTCAAAGCATTTGGATTCTATATTGGGCTAAATGACCTCAGATGAACACCATAAAAGCTTCTGAAAGAGATTAGTGTGTAATGTGACCCTCTAGTGATGAGGGAGAGTGAGTGTATAGTGTGACCTTCTAGCTTCAAGTGATGAGGGAAGAAGTGTGTAGTGTGACCTCTCTTTTCGTGATGAAGACGACTCATTTGTAGTATAAGCCTCTTGCTACTAGTGATGATTGAAGAAGTATGTAGTGTGACCCTCTCGCTCTTAGTTATGAGGATGACTAAGTGGTTGGCGTGACCCTCGTGCTTCTTGTGATGAGGGAGACTTAGTGTGTAGTGGGACTCTCTTGCTTCTAGTGATGAATGCGACTAAGTGTGATCCTCTCGCTTCTAGTAATGAGGGAGACAAAGTATGCAGTGTGACCTCTCGCCTTTAGTGATGAGGGAGGAAGTGTGTAGTGTGACCCTCTAGCTTCTAGTGATGAGGGAGGAAGTGTGTAGTGTGACCCTCAAGCTCAAGTGATGAGGGAGGAAGTGTGCAGTGTGACCTTCTAGCTTCAAGTGATGAGGGAGAAAGTGTGTAGTGTGACCCTCTAGTTTCAAGTGACGAGGGAAGGAAGTGTAAAAAAAAGTGATGAAGGAGGAAGTGTGTAGTGTGACTCTCTAGCTTCAAGTGATGAGGGAGGAAGTGTGCAATGTGACCCTCTAGCTTCAAGTGATGAGGGAGAAAGTGTGTAGTGTGACCCTCTAGTTTCAAGTGATGAGGGAAGGAAGTGTAAAAAAAAGTGATGAGGGAGGAAGTGTGTAATGTGACCCTCTAGCTTCAAATGATGAGGGAGTAAGTGTGTAGTGTGACCCTGTTAGTGATTAGTGAGACCCAATGAACTTTCCACTTTCGCCGTTTTTGACTCCCATTTTGAACCCAACAAGAATTCGGTTTACCCCTAATACTATTATTTATGACTTCCCTTTGGGTACTTATGGCTACACTGCCTCCTCCTACTCTCTGACTTCCAGCTATAACCAACCACCAAACACTTTATACACAATATATATAAATATTTTGGGGCCGCGGTACCTCTGTGGTAGAGCACGAGAGTCGGAACTCTTCTCAGCTCAAAAAAAAAAAAAAAAATTACTCTAAATATAGATATTATGGGGACTACGGTAGCTCAGTTGTAGAACGCGCAAGTCGGAAAGCGACTAACGCCAGTTCAAGCCCACCACTGGGCATTAGGAAGGGAATTCAACTTTAATCCTCCAGCACCAACATTTCTGTGTCCAACCCCATTAGATATGAGATTAATAGTGTCACAAAATATCAAGAAAAGATAAAATACTGACTCTGACGACTAATACATTCAAAATTCCTAAACTTATTAAATGTTGAATTCTTACTTGTGGTGTTGTTGTTAATTTACTTATTGAAAGCCTAATATTTGTGTTATTTATTGTTTTTGTTTTCTCTTTTCAGGTATGTCCTATTCTTGGGTTGCCATTAGATGTCCAAAAGGCCTCAAAGACTTCATTGAATACGGGTGTGAGTTTAACCCTCAAAGATATTAAATATTGTTTAGGGACATGGTGAGATAGGCGAGACCGAGAAGGTTTGGGCATATCCTGAGAAGGGATGAGAGGTATGATGGGAAAACTACGCTGAGGATAGAGCTGTCAGGGAAGAGGGTGAGAGGTACGCCTAATAATAGATTTATGGATGTGGTGAGGGAGGACAGGAAGGTGTGTGATGTGACTAAGGAAGAGACAGGGGGCAGGGCGATATGGATACGATTGATCCTCTGCCGCAACCCCTAGCGGTGGAATTTGTAAGATTTGATGATGATTAATTATGCGTAAATATTGTAATGCTGATTTTGTTTTATTAAAATAACTGTACATTGGGAAATTTTTTTTTTATGAGTGACACCGGGACAGGCGAAACCTGCCCTAATCAATAAAGGCCCGGGCACAAGAAAACACCAAGACGGAGGAAAAGTAAAGGTTAAGGACAAGGCAGAGATGAGGTAATATCACACAGAGGAAGACGACAGACAGAAAAAAAAACAGTTAAAGTATAGAGGGCCCAGAGATATTGAGGACTAGGCCCTGAGATGACGATAGATCTGCTTTTTGAAGGATGAGAGGTTCATAAGAATTAGGAAAGACAGAAGAAGGAAGAGAGTTCCAGAGTCTGGAGGTATATGGGAAGAAGCATCGCTGCACCGACCAATCCGTGAGCTACAAATCTCTACACAGTACCTGTGAGATGAGGCCGCTTGGCGAGTGTTACGCGGCCTCGGCAGTGGGGTAGGGTTTCAACTCGTGTAATCACTCCCAATGATATGCAGATGTTCACTTCACATTTTATGTTTGACTGTGTCAATGAGGGTGGCTGTTTAAGTTTTGCTTTGTGATTAAAATAATATGTTGAACTGACTTTTTTGGTTCACTGCATTAACAACGAATGTTCTTTATCCAAGAAACGAATGTACTTTTTTTAATAAATCCATAGAGCTGCTGTATAGTTTCTGTTTTACCGTTAGCCTCAAACACCCAGACTCGAATTTGATTATATGCATGACAGTCAATGCCTTTGCCGTATTATTCATTGCCCCCTAAGAAAATTGGGATCTTGTAAAGATAAGTAACCCCCAGAACCCCATTTTAAGTTAACCTCGTAAGTTCTTAGGTTAAGTTAGGTGACTTACCCTGCAAATATGATTAGCCATAGAGCACCCTGGGGGTTACACTATTTTACAAGTTCCGAAAAATGCGCCCTGAACCTGTAGGTAAAAGCAAGGAGCTGATCCACTATGTCACGAAGGGCGCTTATTTTTCTCTGACATTATTACTGTATCATTATAAGGTAATTGGGGATTTCCCAATTAAAGAATGAAAAGTTGACGGATAGTTTTTTATCTAAAATATTACATGAGAACATGTTCCCATAGGCACTCCCAGATATGTTTTAATTGCCGTTATTACACTCTTGCTCATAAAAATTCCATATTTCTCACCATACACCTGATAGTTCTCTATTTGTCAGTCGGCTAACCGTGGCCAGCCAAGCGTTGCTTGAGCTAAAAGGTTTTCTTCCAGTGTCTTGCTGGGACTATCCTGGAAACCCTCCCCATTTATCCGGGCTTGGGACCGGTACTGAGCTAAGCTGGCCTGTTAACCCGTATGTGTGTATATATATATATATATATATATATATATATATATATATATATATATGATTTATATAATTTTTGTTTTAACATAAGGTATACGCAAATAACAATAATGTAATTAGTATCATGATCTCCATACATTTATTCAAAGAGGAATCATAAAACACAGAGATATGAATGTATTTTCGTGTTAATGCTGGATATACTCTTGATATATAAGGATTGTGTATTACATAATGTAGAGTCAAGCATTCGTGTATGAAAGGGAGTGCCTGCCAGCATATGTTCTCATGCAGTCACTGGTTTAATATAAAATTCATTGATGTTGTGCATAAAAATCTCACAGGAGTAATAGATAATGACTTTGTTCCGGTTTTACGTCACGGACTCCCTTTTCTACCAAGGGCTAGGACGGTTGCCTTCTTGCGAAGGACTTGTTTTGGCAGATGTAATCGTTATCCTGAGTGCATGCCCTTGCTAACCTCAGACCGTGACGGGGCGCGAACCCTCGACCTGACGCCTCAGAGTCGCGGACGCTACCATTTAGCCACGGAGACTACAGCAGTAATAAATATTGACTATAAAGATGACAAATAAAGAACAGGAAGGAAAATAATTTGAGAGTGGAATCTTGTAAAAATGAGTAACCCCAGAACCACATGTATAGTTATATAACCCCGTAAATAGTTAGGTTGGATTAGATTAGGGTAAGTAAGGTTGGATTGATTTAGGTTAGGTTAGGTGACGTGCCTAATAAATGAGTAACTATAGCACACTGGGGTTATTCTTCTTTACTAGATCCGGAGTATGCGAATCATGTCAGTCTGTGACGTAGAATTTCTAATATAGGTCAAGTTTATCCAGTGTTATGCATGAATATAGATTGTTTATTTATTCGAGGATCAAGCAACGCCATTGGGCTCTTGAGTGCACGTGTGGATGTTTGAATGTGAGGTCAAGAGTGGTTGTAGACGAGGTCAGGGTCATAACAATATACTGCCGATGAAGGAGACTCTTATAATCCAGGCTGTTTAGTCTCAGAGACTTAAAAGGCTGCGTTGTTTTCTTTGGCTTGTATTTGTTTCTTGTTTAACATATTATTGTTGTAGTCTCCGTGGCAAAATGGTAGCGTCCGCGACTCTGAGGCGGCAGGTCGAGGGTTCGCGCCCCGTCACGGAATGAGGTTAGTAAGGGCATGCACTCAGGGTAACGATTACATCTGCCAAAGCAAGTCCTTCGCAAGAAGGCAACCGTCCTAGCCCTTGGTAGAAAAGGGAGTCCGTGACGTAGAAACCGAATCAGTTTGATTTATTATTATTATTATTATTATTATTATTATTATTATTATTATTATTATTATT
>JAXCGZ010010010.1:0-37500 GCA_037179515.1 Halocaridina rubra
GATTTTTATCTGTTTCCAGCTTCCTGGTGTCTCTGAGAATTTTTCTGGTTTGATTACCTGTTTTTTCAGGGGTGGATTCCAGAAAGGTAATTCATATCTAAGTTTAGGCCTCACATAAATCATGTAAATATTTCTTAACCATTTTTTGTTATAAGAAACAAATAGTCACCAAAAATTCTGATCTCTACAGAACCACAGGCCTTTCTTTATTGGAGTCAAGACTAGCGTTGTGTTCTTATCTAATTATATTTATCAATATCTCTATGCTTGGAACTCCCAATCACTCTGAATACATTTAACGTTTACTGATTCCTCGCTTTACAAATTCCATTATTAACTCTATTAACTATTCTCACCTAAAGAAATTTTGTTACAAAGCTTCAAACTATGACCTCAGTTCAAGAGCCACCCATATGAGAGTATCGCTCCCTATTCTTTTTGTCAAAATCGTAGAGGACTTTAAAAATCATTATCAGAGCCCCCTCTTTCTTCTAGCCTCAACTGATGGTAAGTCGCACTCCTTCAGCCTTACCCCATAACTGAAATTATGAAATTATGTTTCTTTGTTACCAGCTTCATAGCATGTCTATGAGCTCTCTCCAAATAATTTATATGTTTTTTCAGGTGCAGAGCTCAATAGGGAGCTGCATACTGTATTAAATCTTGAGCCTCACATAAGTCATGTAAATATTTTTTAACAATTGTTTGTCCCTATGCTTGAAAACTATCCATATGTTTTCTAAGAAAAGATGCTGCATTTATTTTGTCATTTATATGCATTTCAGGTTATTTAACTGCCAATGCATTCATCTCTAGATATCTTTTTTTTGCAGATTCCATAAGTTCCTCTCCTGAAATTGAACACTCAAACATTGGCTTTTCTGTTCTCTTCCCCATTCTTATTACTCTACATTTTGAAGTACTATTGAATTTCATTAAACACTGGTCTGACCACTCATGCTGACTATTTAGGTTTTCCTGAAGTTCTCCACAAATATTTTGTCTTGTACTAACTTCACAATCATCTGCAAACATGTATCAAAATGCATTCACGGAGTCTGTATATGTGTCTGGTATCTTCATATCCACGTTTTTGCTATCCTTGGTTTTATTTTTATGATCCAAATAATTAAAAATTCGGACAGAATCAATATGATAGCATTAAAGCACTTTCATATGATTTTATTACACATTATTGGTTAAACTTTTCTGTTTTATTATTATTTATTGTTGTTGTTTGTATATTGACTCTAATCTGTGAATTAAACTTTATTGTAGCTATATGCGTATAGGAAAAAAGTATATGCCGGGATCTGAACTATCCTCAGCATATCAGGGAGGGTACACTGTATATATGCGAATACATGCTGTATATATACGAGTATACACATTATATAGATTTTTTCAATTGCGGAAAAAGTCTCTTCATAATCCCAATTAAGATTTCAGAGGTGACATGGTTAATCAAATTAAACTATAATTTATGAGTCACACTTATTCATGTTGATATATTTGTGAACTTTCGTGGGAGGGATTGGGATGTAAAAGGAATTAAGTATATTTTTCTTTGTGATGTCTCAGCAAAGACGGTACTTTCTAACAGAAGGTGAGAGTCTTGGGGAAAGTTAACATCATGTGAATCTTGTATTTTGGGAAGAGCCCGTTGTAGTTTTTAGCTAAGACTCACTCTTTTAGATACGAAGATAACAACTGTATCATTTGGTGAATTCTTTATGACCTCTACAGCAACACTCACAGACTGAAAATCCTTCATAAATTAATAAAAGATCATATGTGTTCATAACAAAGTCGTCTCAACTAGACTTTTTGACAGAGGAGCATTTAAGTTACCTTATAAACAGGATTTTTTATGGGAAAAGTATTTATGGCTCTTGCATTAAGACACTTCATGAATCGTATTTGCTTATGCATTGATGAGCTTGAATGTGACCCTTTCGTAAAACTCATAAAGAAGGATCTAAAATGTTAAATAAACTTCATTTAATGTGTCACTATTAGTCTTCAATATGGGGGTGAACACAGATGGAGTGTGTGGCTGAGGAATTAAGGCTGGATGCCCCTCCTCGATTGCAGGTCTGTCAACCCCCAAGTCCAGCTGTCTGACCACTCGGCCTAAGTGGTTGCCAGATGTTAAATACACCAGTATACCTTCCAGAGCATGAAGAAATGACTCCTCAGAGGAACGTAGAATGTTGAATTACTCTTGAATGTAAACACATCTTTAGGCTTCAGACATATGTAATCATCTCTGCAATTGTAAAAGTATTATTGCAATGTTTGTTATTACAGTGTATAGAAGGGTAAAATTAAATTGAAATTACTTTTATTCTACTTTTAATGTCACAGAATATCCCATACATATGCGTAATATTAGTGACAAGGCCAGCAATTATGAACCAGAAATCGTGGTCCAATAGGGTTTATTTTCGTATTAACCAAATATCGAAAATGAACCATAATGAAGAACTGTAAAAGACTCAAAATAGCTAAACAAGTCACATAATTGGTGTCAGCAGAGTTCATGAATTTCTAGACTTCTATTTTTGTATATTTTATATTTTTTTTATTTTTATATTTTATTTTAATTTTTTGACTAGAGGCATTGGGACATGGAGCGTAAAGCAAAAAGCATATTTTCGCTTTTCCTTTTTTTTTATTTATTTTTTTATTTTTTATGTATTTTTTTTAATATTGCAGGAGCGTAAACGGGCTTCGTTACAGTTCACTTTCTTTAGAGTTTTTTAAGGAGAGAATGAAATGTGCAGAAACCTGTTTCATCTGCTTTTCGCAATCCCAACATTTTACAGTATCATAAACATACACCAAAGCGCACAGGAAAGATAATATTAGTATAATATTAGTTAAGGTTTTAGGATAAAAGATCTATTCTGAAGATTCCGGATCTCTTGCCGTATCTCGACGGGACTGAGATACGCAGTGCAATCTAAATGAATATTACCAGTGCTCAACGCACTCAAATAAAAACATGGTCGGAATGTCGTCGTTCCGAGATCTTCAGAATTTTCTTCGTGTTACACTTTGAATATTTATTTTCTCTTCAAAACACAAGAATCGTAGCAATTACGGAAAAGCCTAAAAGCCACTGTACAGCTGTTTCAAATAATGTGTCTATATCTTCGTTCGGTTGTTTCGGTTTCTGCTGCCACCTGTCCTATGTAAACAGCTTAGCATATGATTATCGTATCACATATTCAACCTTGAAAAAGGATCAAATTCTAGAGTGAGTGACTTGCACCCAACAACTTCTATTATAGAATATAATCTAGGGTACAATATCGTGAATAAATAATGCAATAAACTCCTTCTTACACATCTCTTCATTCATAAAACAGACAAATTTTTTCAAAGCTTTGTTAAGAACACTTACACTGTGTTAAGGCAACAACACATTCTTATCAGTCAAATATTCTTAACACAGATTAGAAGTTTAGGATCCTGTTCATAACGGTACATACAGATACTCTCGGAAAAACTGAGGAGTTAAAAAAGACATTTTGTGGATAAAAAAGATTGCATTAACATAGCTAAAGTAGCAAAAAGCTGATTGGTTTTGCCAATAAGCACCTAAAAGCATATAATGAAACTTCTCAACTTTTCCCTGTATTCAAAGCTGTTTACAGGTACCACAGTATATTTTCCCGCATATTCAAGCCTCCTGTTTACAGGTACCACAGTATATTTTCCCATACATTCAGGCCTCCTGTTTACAGGTACCACAGTATATGTTCCCATATTTTCAAGCCTCTTGTTTACAGGTGCCACAATATATTCTTAAAATCCCCACTTACACCCTCCCACTTGTGGGAATGAGATGCGTATATGAAACCTCACTACGTTTTACAGAATAATTACTGTACATCTTCCAGGAAACTAGAACACAGTCGTTACCATAATTTTGTAAGGTTTTTTCCATTCCCTTTTCTTTGGTATTGGATACAACCAGCATGAGATGTGAAAAAGCCTCAATCAGTACTTTAAAAGACATACTCAGAGCAGCTGTTGTATTTTAGATAAACACATAAGCTGAATATAGCTTCTTGTTCATCTCAAATAAACTAGCTTGAGAGTTTTGACCTTAGTACTTCATGTTTTGATACCTCCTCTTAGTAAGACTATTAATTTTTACCCAGGTACTGCCCTTAGAACATGGTTGCATGTCCACTAATGATTAATTAATAATGTGGCACTGTCCACTAATGACCTGTTCATGGTGTGGCACTTTGTAGATTTTATCACTCACTTCAAAAACTTGCATTCTTGGTCCCATACACAGAATCCTTGGCTGATTAGCCACCCCCATGGCTAATTCTGCCTTGTAGCGGCTTGTCTATGAGACTTGTAATTTAGATATGATTGAGAACTACTTGAGTAACACCATATATGGAGTGCTTTAGGTATTCTCTTTCCATCAGCAAAAGTGCTGTTACACCCAAATCCATTTTTATTTTCATAGATTTCTTTAAAATTCTTTTTTGAAACTGAAATGTGGAATGCTGTTTGTTAAGGGAGCAGTTTTCAGAGAATAAAAAAAAGGGGGAAAAGGGGAATCCTACAGGATGATATATTTATCTGTACATTGAAAATTACCATATACATTCATCCAGTACCGTTAAACATAGAATTGTTTATTAAGTACAGATATAGCATTGAGTAGACTATTCTTATATATGGATGACTAACACAGATAGTTCAGTTTCCGTCACTAACGGGTGGTACAAAGAAAAATCCCACATTTAGACGGGGAACCCAAATAAAACAATATATATCACAAAATAACCAGAATACAGTACCGTATCAGAATAGTCTAAAACTGTATCTGTGGACGTTTATAGAGATTTCTCGGAGATAAATATATTTATATAAAAAATTGTCGGTTATTATGTTATTTCTAATTACTCAATTATTTCTTGGGGAGAAAAAACTACGATCCATTCATCCTTTCTACAGAAAAATATGCTCACTTTCATGTTTCATGCAGATTTAAAAACTACTAGTATACATCTTATATGATAACAAATTCATTTTTAACTCTTTCAATATATGTCTTAACAACTACATAACTGAACTGTTCATTGCCATATCATTTATAATGTTTTGTATTACTTCAACCTTTTTTTTTAATCTTTTTTTTTTACAAAATGAGCAATCTGTGTTCTTTTTTTGGCCATGTTTGTAGCATGGCCCCCTACCCTAATGACTGCAGCAAAAGTAGCAGAATCATATTATTTAAATATACTGGAATAGCTAAAATGCGTATTGCTAAGCCTCATTCGATCTTGGGAGTGTATTTTCAATTAAGATTTTTTTTTTTTTGCAGTCTCCATAAATTTTTTCGTTTCAAAATTAGTCACTTGCTACTTGAGTCTCGTAAGTAGTGTTTTTTGTTGGTTGCAGTTATCCTAGTTTGAATGTAACGATCTTCTCTTAATTGTCATAATTCTGGTGGGAGTCATGGCATCATTAAAGAAATCAAGCTCAATAATTTATAGTACTTGATCAGGTGTGTGAAGCCGTTATTATTACATATTTAAAATATGATTTAGGAAAGCATCATTAACGAACATCAATGGTACACATTTTATGCATAAGTATTAAGATCCACTCGGAACAATACGCTAGTCTCCAAAAAAGTAACTACTGGACTTCATTAGAATCTAAACGCAATTTTTTTTGACAAGATAGTAGAACCTACAAAAACAGTCAATGAAAATATCTGGATGGCTAATTTAGGACTATTCAAGGGACTCAGACGGCTTGTTAAGAGCTCTAATTCTCGTGGAAGGCATCAAGATATGGGACTGTTAATGAGAACCAAGATCGCAGAACCCCCACAATGTTAACTTCGACAGCTGTGCATAGCTCCACATTTTCTCTAGTCACTATGTAATATTCTTGTTGCATGGCTACGCATTTCCTTTGACTTCTAATATCATGTTGAAATTATATGATGATGTCCCTATTTCATTCTTTTTTGCTGTAACCCGTTTTTTACATTGTTACACATATCCTTCTGCCTCTGATATTCATTAAAATTAATTGATAATTTAAGGGTGTACAATTCTGTGCTGATGTTCCATCTTTCTTCTGTAAGCATTAAAAAAGCTTGAGTTTTTTGTCCCTGGTAGAGTATTGAAAGCCCAATGATCCCTTGCATTCAATTTACTTCAGTGTTGTTCAGAATTCAAGGCGGTACGCATTACAACTTGTTTCATGGTCCTGGAGATTAATTGTGCATCGGGAGGCTGAAGGAGCCAGATCAATCTTGTTTGCGATAAGAGCGTCTTCGTTGGCAGCGACCCAGTAGCCTAGTGTGTCCGTGTCGTATGTGGGTATGATCGTCACCTCTGTAGAAAAAATAGAAATAAGAAATCAAATCTTAAATTGTCATCGAACTTCTTAGCACAAAATGAGAGATCGCTAATTACTGCTTATAGTTAATGACGTCCTGCACGTCACTTACTCTTCAAAGTAATTTCAAGCTACATGAATGAAGTGAGATACTTTAGTATTTTACAGTACGATGCCTAATGCATCCTCATTCATATAATTTAGGTACAAACCACTATAATATACCAACATGATTTATGAATGAAACTATTCCATACTCTGCAATATATGGAATATCTGCATGTGTGAGAACAAAATAAGTCAGTCTTTACTAGAGAATTTCTACTTACCCATTTCTTTATCATCCCACTCCATCTTAGCCTGGAGTAGAGCGTCTAGAACCTCTCTCCCTGGATCGATGCCAGAGAACACGTAATATCTTGCTCTCACTTTTCTAAAGAAGTCAATATCTGTATAGTAGGGATTCGCAGCATGTGGTACGTAGGCTAAATCAAGATACACAGGTGTCATCCTCTTTGATTTCCGACTAGTCCTTCTTTCTTTACGTGGTTTTGGGCTTTCGGCAAGTGGAACTGGTGCTGGTAGAGGCACTGGTGAAGGGAGTCCTAATGGTTTACCCCATGTCTGCAGGGTATCTTTTGGGTCTATGGGCTTTTCTTCACTCTTACTTGCTGTTGATGTTGTTGTTGTTGTTGTAGCAGCTGTATCTCCTGTTTCTGTTTTTGAGGCTTCTGATGATGCCATCCAAGCTTGATTCATATTGATTTTATCTTCCTTCTCAGTTTTTGATGCATCCACTTCTCGAGTTGGGAGATTGCCATTGTCTCTGTCACATTCTTGATCCTCGTACTCAAACGGATCGAGACATCCTTTTGAAGCAGGGTGATATTCATAAACTGGCTCATCATCATATTCTTCTTGATAATGCATTCCAGTTGCTCCAGAGTGACTGGTATATGATGTTGAAGTCCTAGGGCTCATCGACAAAGCAGCTTCTTTTGTGCTTAGTTGAGAGTCGCTGGTAGCAGAAGGAGGTCTGTCATCCTTTTCTTGTCCATCATCACTGCTTATGCGGTGAGTAACGGTTACGGTGCTCGTCATCAGTCCTTCGGAAGGGTCGGTATCAGCATCTCCAGCAATGGTTCGAGTGGTTCTGGTTATTACTGTTGGTTCTCCACTGAGGGATTCTTCACTCGTCCAAGGTCCAGACAATGATCTTGAAGTCGTGTAAGTCATAGAGGAGCCTGATACTCCATGACTTGATGTTTTTCTAACAGTACCTGGAGATGATGAAGCTGAACCAGATATCTTTCTTAGAATATCTTCAGAGATAGGTTGATCTCCAAGGACCTCAACCACCTCCCCACCAGGCATTTCTTCCATTTCAACTTCCTCTCCATCTTCATAATACTTTGTGATCACAGTTGTAACCTTTCTTACCACGACTCTTCCTGTTCGTGGACTTCCTGGTGTCCCCTCTGTGCTGCTGGTTGAGGATTTTCTTACCGCACTCACTCTGTTCCCTTCC
This sequence comes from Halocaridina rubra, assembly GCA_037179515.1. NCBI lineage: Eukaryota > Metazoa > Arthropoda > Malacostraca > Decapoda > Atyidae > Halocaridina > Halocaridina rubra. The sequence goes on from JAXCGZ010010010.1 coordinate 7,919, forward strand.
ATTGCCAAGGATTCATCCGTAGTAGATACAGACTCTCTTGAGCTTCTCACATCTTCCTTTGAAGACTGTCTTATAGACAGCGCTTCTTCTGCGTAGTCTTTTTGAGTTGTGTCTGTTGATACTACCACATATGACTTTCCTTCAGAGCTTTCAAAGCTATCCTTTACAATCTCTTCAGTTTTCAACCTTTGTTCTGAATCTGAAAGTTCATATTGCATTTTGGATGTGAAAGTACTACTTTCTGAAATCTCTTTGTGTGCTGTTGTTGAATCCCGCAATTCTTCTTCCTTTGATACACTGTGGTGTACTCCAGTTGACTGAGTACTTATTCCAGAATCTGAAAGTCCTGCAACAGTCTCAATTGTTTCCATGGGTTTACCATCAATAGTTGTTCTTGTAACAATAGTTTTTGTGACTGCCTTACTTTCAAAAGGTTCTTCATACAGGAATGTTGTTTCTCCTTCACATTCACCAATAACTCCTTCCTTGACAGAATTTTCTGTAGAGATTGTTTTTAGTCCAGGAGTTTCATCAAAAGTATCATTAGAACCTATCATCATTTTACCATCTGGATATTCTACTGTCTTAGAAACATCTTTTAGAACATCCTTATCTGTAGATGGTTCATGAGAATCAACAGTTTTATGCTCATCTTGACTCATTTGGGAGAGTGTAGTTATAGTTTTTGAATGATCAAAACCTTCCTTACATGTTGCACTTGAAGTAATTTCTGATTTACTGACCTCTTCCTTTACATGTGAAATAGTACTAAATTCATGAGTATGTATGGTATTGGCATCATATTCCAAAGCAGTTTTTGACAAAGATGACTCTGCAACTGAACTATACTTATCAATAATGGCAGTGTTAGACTTGTACTCTTCAGAGGACTCATGCTCGGATGATGATGTTTGTATCTTGCCAGAAGTCATTTCCTCCACTTCAGCAATGAGCTTTTCAGCCATTTTTGCTGATGTAGCTTCAATATGCTCCTTACTTTCCTTTACCTCTTTCGCAATACCCTCAACACCATATAAGGAGGAGGAGGAAGAGGAGGGTGGAGGTGAAGAAGATATACTGCTGGCCAGTTTTTCATGAGATTCCTTACTTTTAGGCTTTAATGAATCTTGTTTTGTTCCAGAGGTTAATGAAGTACTTGTAATGAAATATGAATCATGTACAGATGATGTAGCCAGATGTGATGAGGTGGTAGATGATGTTTCTTCAACAGTAACAGAGGAAGAAATGCTTTCTTTGGACAGCACTTCTTTTGCCATATCCTCAGGTCTACTATGAATCGGTGAGTAACCAAACTTTTCCTTTTTCTCTGGAGAAGGAGAGGAAGTCTCTCTGGAATCATGTAAAGATATCTTACTAGTACAAGTTTCCTTAAGTGAAGACATGGCCTCTAACTTAGGGATACTATCACTCTGCTTCCCTTTTTCTTCAGTGTGACAGCTGTCTGGTGCTGACTTCATGTCTCTGTCAGTTACAATTTCTTTATTAATTATCGTAGATGTTTTTTCTAAGATTGTTTTTGCTTCACTATCTATTTTTGTGCTAGAAGACATAAGTTTTTCCTCACTTTTTGTGCTAAGAGTGTCTATTATTTTGCTACTTGTGCTGTCAATTGTAGTTTCTGACACTTTCTTACTCTCTTTGAAGTCTGATGCTTCTATTCTCTCAATAGATGATAGCTCTTGTGATATTTTACTGGAATCGAAGTGAGAACTCTTCTCAGATACTGTTGAGTATGACATTATATCTGATCCAGTTATCTTTGAATCACCTGGCAATGATGGCAGGGTTTGACTTTCCAGGCTTGAAAGCTTGTATTTGTCATCAAATGCAGAGTCTCTTCCAGAGGCATCACTCTTACCTGATATATCACTGCGAGGAGATATTGGTTTCCCTTCATCACCATCTTTGTCTGTGCCAAGAACTGGCTGTAATTTGAAAGAATCAAGTGAGTCTAGTCCATCTTTAGCTGCAACGTCACTCACTGTTGTATCACTTTTTGGAGATATGGATCGTCCACTGTCCAAAGCTTTGTCTATAACTGAATGTTTTTGTTCTCTACACATGATGTCAGTTATAGAGAATATATCTGAACGGGGCGATAGAGGTGGATGATCATATTCATGAGACTCGTACTGACCACTGAGCTCTGCTTCATAGCCATCACTTCTAGGAGATATAGACGGTAGCTGGTATGCATCAGAGGACAAGTCACTACGAGGAGAAACAGGGGGATAGCTTTCCATATCTGCCGCTTTGAAATGTGATGAGAATATGCTTGCATTGTCTTCTATTCTCTCAGCTTTCCCAAAAGTTACACTGCGAGGAGAGCAGATATCTTCCACATCCTTGTTTATTTGAGAGATATCCTCAACTAAACTACCATACATTGAAGATGTCATAATATCTCCTACTTTTTTTGTTTCACTTATAGCTTGCTCTAGTTTTTCATCAGCAGAATCTTTCCTTACAAGTCCATGGGTAACAAAATCATCTCCATACATGGAGGAGGACATAATATCATGTCCAGGTTCGTACATAGAGGAAGTCATAGCATTGTATGCTTGCTGAGCTGTTGAAGCAGTTGATTCATGAGCACTTTCTTTCATTTCATTCTCAGGAGGTAATGCAGAGCTCTCTTCATGTATTGAGGTAGTCATAACACTGGATTTTTCTTTCTGTACTACTGTTGATGTGCTGGAAGTCAATGTAAAGGAGGTTCCTACTTCGCGGGATGTGGGAGATAGCGGTGTTGATCCAGGTGTAGTATCAGGGGATACAGTCACAATCTCTGCACGCTGTGCCCTTAATGTTGCGTAAATGGGTTCTTCTGTAACGCCAGAATCTATGTAGGCACCTTGATCTTGTAAATCTTCTGGTAGTGTTGAAATTTTATCTGTTTTAATATCAACTTCACTCTTTTCAATGATACTTGGCAATTCTTTGGGTGAAATGTCAAGAGTTGGAGAAATATGAGGCTTAGATGCATCATCCCCTGTAACTCCTTTAGCAGTGGGTGATATGAAGGAGGTTGTATCTTTATCACTACCATCAGTATCTCTCTTTGGCGTTACTTCTTTAGATGTTGATGTTTTAGCTGCCTCCGCTACTGAAGAATAATCTATATCATCAGCTTTTATTGTAACCTCAGAACTTTTTAGTAATATTTGAGGCTCTTTTATTGTTTGGGATACTTCATGACATATGTCACTCTCTTCCGTTAGAGAAATGTCACCACTTGCTGATAACTGCTTATCATCTTGCAACTTGGAGTCTTCCTTAGGCGTTATTTTATCCTGTGTGCCAGATGTAAGAGCGTCTTCTGAATGAGCAACAGAGCTAAGAGATTCCGAGGAAGTTCTGGCAGTCGACTGATCGACCGTCATAAGCAGACCCATTTTACCAGTAGTCACAACCTCTACTTCAGAGATTGCAGTACTTTTTTCCTCTGATGGTAATAATACTTGAGCTTTTGCTGATTCCATGCTACTTGCCTCTTTACAGACAATGTCAATCGTCAGCATGTCATCTTTCTTATCCATGATGCTGGAATCTGTTTTAGGAGATGGAGACCCGTCAGGAAGATTCATTTTAGGGGCATCGCCATAGCTTTCTGCACTGTATGGTACATCGCTCTTAGAATGTGTATCTGTTATACTAATATCTAACTCGTCTCCCACAGCACTAATTCCCCTGCCAGAGGTGTCGCTCTTAGTTGAAGGTTCATCCTTGTCAGTTGTGTCCTTTGTAGGTTCAGCCCTCAAAATTTCTCCCGATACTGATTGCTTAGGATCCGTATCGCTCTTTGCTTTAGGTGAGCTATCAATCTTTGGTGATATGGGCCCCTTTTCCTTCTCAACTACTGAACCACTGATATCTTCAGCCAAGACAGAACTAATATGACTCTTTGCATCTTCTGCAATATCACTTCTTGGTGATAGTTGCTTCTTGTCATGGACAGGTGAAATATCACTGTCTCTTTCAGTAGTAGAGATTGTCACCTTTACAGATTTAGAGCTAATATCAATCTTTTCACTCTCTGCAATATAACTTTTTGATGAAAATATATCCTTTTCAGCGACGTCCTGTTCTCCTTCAGTAGTTAAAGGTTCTTTTGATGAAACACAAGTTATGTCACTCTTTGGTGATATTTCTTTTTGTTCTGATGGAACTTTGTCTTTTCCTGATTGAAATTGATCATCGCTCTTTTCGGTGACGGAAATATCACCATTTAGTGAAATCTCTTCCGAGTGGCTGAGAGACATGTCGGTCTTTGAAGTATCTTTCAATTTTTCTGTTGTATCTTTAGTGATTTCAGTAAATGTGATTTCTCCCTTTGTTATGATGTCCATACTCTTTTCACAGACTGAAGTGATACTCATTGAGGGCAGTTTTTCCTTCTCACTAACGTCATCCTTTGCAGAAGTTGAGATGTCAGTCTTTGAGGATATCTGCTCTTTTTCTTGGGCCTCCTTCTTGGCCTCAACTGTCAATGATTTGTCTTGGGAAAACTTAGAACTGACATCACTCTTTGTACTTACTGAGGAGTCGCTTTTTGGTGATGGGTGCTCTACGTCAGCACCTTCTTTTGTGACATCAACTGTCAGTTGTTCATCTTTTGAAACTTTGCAACTGATGTCACTCTTTGGTGATAGCTGCTCTTTTTCCGTAGCCTCCTTTGTGACATCAGCTATCATTTGTTCTCCTTTTGAAACTTTAGAAGAGACATCACTCTTTGAACTTACTGAAATATCACTTTTAGGTGATAGTTGTTCTTGGTCAGTAGCTTCTCTTGTGATATCAAGTGATATTCGTTCATCTTTTGTAATTACTGAACTCATATCACTCTTTGCACTAACAGAGATATCACTCTTAGGTGACATCTTCTCTCTGTCAATAGCCTCCTTTGTAACATCAACTTTTAATTGCTCCTCTTTTGAAACTTTAGAACTGATATCACTTTTTTCAGTATTTAAGATGTCATTTTTTGGTGTAAGCTGTTCTCTTTCAGTAGTGTCTTTTGTGATATCAACTGTAAGTTGTTCATCTTTTGAAACTTTAGAGCTGATGTCACTCTTTGCACTAGACGAAATATCACTCTTTGGTGATAATTGCTCTTTGTCATTAGCTGCCATTGTGATATTCACCACTAATTGTTCATCTTTCGAAGCTTTTGTACTTGTTTCACTCTTTGCACTATCTGAAATATCGCTCTTTGGTGATATCTGCTCTCTGTCAATAGCCTCTTTAGTGACATCGACTGGTAATTGCTCCTCCTTTGAAACTTTAGTAGAGCTGTCACTTTTTGCACTTAGTGAGATGTCACTCTTTGGTGATACCTGCTCTTTATCTGTATCCACGCTTGTGACTTCAACTGTGAATTGTTCATGTTTTGAAGCTTTAGAGGTAACATCACTCTTTGCACTACCTGATATATCGCTCCTTGGTGATAGCTCCCTTTTGTCAGCATCCTCTTTTGTGACATCAAGGCTCAATTGCTCTTCAATTGAGTCTTTAGCACAGATATCATTCTTCGCACAAGTTGATATGTCACTCTTTGATGATAGCTGCTCTTCGTCTGTAGCTTCTTTTGTGATATCAACTTTCAATTGTTCGTCTTTTGAAACTGTAGAAATGTCAACATCAGTGACTTTACTCTTTGGAGATACTATTTCTTTTTCTTTAGTGTCTTGAGTAACCTCTATTACCAAGGTTTCTTGTGCTGTTTTATCACTATCAGCAGTCGGTTCGATGGATGAAGTATCACTTTTTGGTAATAATTTTTCTTTTTCAGTACCAAAGTCAACATCTTGTAAGAACTTAGTATCATGCTTTGCATCAACTGATGTGTCAGTCACTGGGGATAACTCTTTTTTAGGCGATTTTTCTGTTTTTTCATCCTTCAAAGCTTCTTCCATTAGCCCTTTGGTACTGGCATCGACTTCTGCACAAGATGATATGTCACTCGTTGGTTGCTCTATTTTAGAATCTTCTTTTGCAATATCAGTCATCACAACTTCTTTTGAGATATCACTCTTTGGTGGTAACTGTTCCTTTTCCTTAACTTCTGGCAATATGGAACTTATTTCACTCTTTACATCTGTCTCTTTATCCTTTTCTGAAGCATCTCTAGTGGCATCGCTAGTTAACAGCTCCTCTTTCAATAGGTTAAATCCACTTTCACTCTTTACACTGACTGAACTCTCAATCTTTGGTGAAGATGGTTCTTTGTCTTCACATTTAATATCTCCTTTTAAGTTATCACTATTTGCACTCACTGAGATATCACTCTTTGGTGACAATTGATCAGTTACAGTATCTTCCTTTTTTGCATCATCTGTTACCACTTCTTCTTTTGTCAGCTTAGAATGACTATCACTCTTTTCTGTATCACTTTTCAGACTGACAAAGATGTCACTCTTTGGTGACATTTCCTCAGTATCAATAGCCTTCTTTATGGTATCCACTGTTAGTGGTTCTTCTCTTGATGATTTAGAATGAATGTCGCTCTTTCCACTTAATGAGATGTCACTCTTTGGCGATATGAGTTCCATATCAGTAGTTTCTTTTGTAATATCAATTGCCTGAGGTTCTTCCTTTGCTAATTTTGAACTGATATCACTCTTTTCACTAACAGAGACGTCACTCTTTGGTGGTAATTTATCTTTTTCAAAAACATCTTTTGCAAGTTGCTCTGAAGTATCTACTTTGGGTAATTCAGAACTAATTTTGCTCTTTTCACTAACTGAAATGTCACTTGTTGACAATAACTGCTCCTTTTCTTCAGATATCACTGTGTCTTGAACTACATCTAGTTCTTCTTTTTGTAATTTAGAACTAGTGTCACTTTTTGAGCTGACTGATATGTCACTTTTTGGTGAAAGTTGTTCTGTATCCATCGGGACCTTTGTTAGATCACTCTTTGGTGATACTTGGTCATTATTAGTAGTCTTCTTTGTAGTATCAGGTGTCAGTAGATCTTCTCTTGAGACTTTTGAGCTAATATCACTCTTAGCACTAACTGAGATATCACTCTTTAGAGATACTTCCTTCTTTCCTTCAGCCACATCTGTGATATCTACTGACAGTAGTGCTTCTTTTGATAACATTGAACTCATGTAACTTTTTGCACTATCCGAAATATCGCTCCTTGGTGATAGTTGTTCCTTTTCAGGAATATCCTTAATGTCAGTGGATGGTGCTTCTTCTTTTGGAGCTTTAGAACTAATATCACTTTTTGCACTACCTGATGCATCACTCTTTGGTGATATTTGCTCTTTGTCAGTAACCTCTTTTGTGACTTCAACTGTTAAGTGTTCCTCTTTTGAAACTTTAGAACTGATATCACTCTTTGCACTTTCTGAAATATCGCTCTTTGGTGATAATTGGTCCTTTTCAGAAACTTCCTTAATGTCAGCTGATAATGCTTCCTCTTTTGAAGCTGTAGAACCAATATCACTTTTTGCACTACCAGACACATCACTCTTTGGTGATATTTGCTCTTTGCCAGTAACCTCTTTTGTGACTTCAACTGTTAAATGTTCCTCTTTTGAAACTTTAAGACTGATATCACTCTTTGCACTTTCTGAAATATCGCTCTTTGGTGATAATTGCTCCTTTTCAGAAACATCCTTAATGTCAACAGATAATGCTTCTTCTTTTGATGCTTTAGAACTGATATCACTTTTTGCACTACCAGACACATCACTCTTTGGTGATATTTGCTCTTTGTCAGTAACCTCTTTTGTGACTTCGACTGTTAACTGTTCCTCTTTTGAAACTATAGGACTGATATCACTCTTTGCACTAATTGAAATATCGCTCTTTGGTGATAATTGCTCCTTTTCAGAAATATCTTTAATGTCAACTGATAATGCTTCTTTTGAAGCTTTAGAACTAATATCACTTTTTGCACTACCAGACACATCACTCTTTGGTGATAATTGCTCTTTCTCAGTAACCTCCCTTGTGACTTCAACTGTTAAATGTTCCTCTTTTGAAACTTTAGAACTGATATCACTTTTTGCACTAATTGAAATATCGCTCTTTGGTGATAATTGCTCTTTTACAGAAATATCCTTACTCTCAGCTGATAATGCTTCTTCTTTTGAAACTTTAGAACTAATATCACTTTTTGCACTTCTTGATACATCACTCTTTGGTGATATTTGCTCTTTGTCAGTAACCTCTTTTGTGACTTCGACTGCTAACTGTTCCTCTTTTGTAACATTAGGACTGATATCACTTTTTGCGCTAGTTGAAATATCGCTCTTTGGTGATAATTGCTCCTTTTCAGAAACATCTTTAATGTCAACTGATAATGCTTCTTTTGATGCTTTAGAACTAATGTCACTTTTTGCACTACCAGACACATCACTCTTTGGTGATATTTGTTCTTTGTCAGTAACCTCCTTTGTGACTTCAACTGTTAAATATTCCTCTTTTGAAACTTTAGAACTGATATCACTCTTCACACTAACCGAAATATCGCTCTTTGGTGATAATAGCTCAGCTTCAGGAACATCCTTAATGCCATCTGATAATGCTTCTTCTTTTGAAGCTTTAGAACTAATATCACTTTTTGCACTACCTGATACGTCACTCTTAGGTGATATTTGCTCTTTGTTAGTAACCTCTTTTGTGACTTCAATTGTTAACTGTTCCTCTTTTGTAACTTTAGGACTGATATCACTCTTCGTGCTAACTGAAATATCACTCTTTGGTGATAATTGCTCCTTTTCATAAACATCCTTAATGTCAACTGATAATGCTTCTTCTTTTGAAGCTTTAGAACTAATATCACTCTTTGCACTCCCAGATACATCACTCTTTGGTGAAATGTGTTCTGTGTCAGTAACCTCTTTTGTAACATCAATTATTAACTGTTCCTCTTTTGAAACTTTAGAACTTATATCACTCTTTGCACTAACTGAAATATCGCTCTTTGGTGATAGCTGCTCCTTTTCAGAAACATCCTTAATGTCAACAGATAATGCTTCTTCTTTTGAAGCTTTAGAACTAGTATCACTTTTTGCACTACCAGACACATCACTCTTTGGTGATATATGCTCTTTGCCAGTAACCTCTTTTGTGACATCAACTATTAATTTTTCCTCTTTTGAAACATTAGAACTGATATCACTTTTTGCGCTACCTGAAATATCGCTCTTTGGTGATAATTGCTCCTTTTCAGAAACATCCTTAATGTCAACTGATAATGTTTCACCTTTTGAAGCTTTAGAGCTAATATCACTTTTTGCACTACCTGATACATCACTCTTAGGTGATATTTGCTCTTTATCAGTAACCTCTTTTGTGACATCAATTGTTAAATGTTCATCTTTTGAAACTTTAGAACTTATATCACTTCTTGCACTATCTGAAATGTCGCTCCTTGGTGATAATTGTTCCTTTTCTTCAGAAACATCCTTAATGTCAACAGATAATGCTTCTTCATTTGAAGCTTTAGAACTAATATAACTTTCTGCACTACCTGAGATATCATGCTTTGGTGATATTTGCTCTTTGTCAGTAACTTCTTTTGTTACATCAACTCTTAATTTTTCCTCTTTTGAAGCTTTAGAACTGGTATCACTTTTTGCACTAACTGAAATATCGCTCTTTGGGGATAATTGCTCCTTTACAGGAACTTCCTTACTGTCAGTTGATAATGCATCTTCTTTTGAAACTTTAGAACTAATATCACTTTTTGCACCACTTGATACATCACTCTTTGGTGATATTTGCTCTTTGTCAGTAACCTCTTTAGTGACATCAACTATTAGTTGTTCCTCTTTTGAAACTTTAGAACTGATATCGCTTTTTTCGCTAACTGAGATATCGCTCTTTGGTGATAATTGCTCCTTTTCAGAAATATTTTTAATGTCAACTGATAATGCTTCATCTTTTGAAGCTTTAGAACTAATATCACTTTTTGCACTACCTGAGACGTCACTCTTTGGTGAAAGTTGCTCTTTGTCAGTAACTTCTTTTGTGTCATCAACTGTTACTTGCTCCTCTTTTGAAACTTTAGGACTGATATCACTCTTTTCACCAACTGAAATGTCGCTCTTTGGTGATAACTGCTCTCTCTCCGTAGCCTCTTTTGTGACATCAGCTGTCAATAGATCACTCTTTGCACTAACTGATATGTCACTTTTTGGTGATAGTGGCTCCTTTTCCTTCCCCTCCTCTTTGACATCGGTCATCAGTGGTTCTTCTTTTATAGATTTTGAACTAATATCAGTCTCTGCACTATGAGAAATGTCACTTTTTGGTGACAGTTGTTCCTTTTCAGAAATATCCATAACATCAACTGACAAAGCTTCTAAGGTAACTTTTGTACTACTATCGCTTTTTACATCACCTGAAATGTCACTCTTTGGAGATACCTGCTCTTTTTCTGAAGCTTTATCTTTCGAATCTAACACCAACTTTTCTCCTTTGAAAATGTCAGTCTGTTGCAGTGATACCTCTTCAGAAATCTCCATTGTGACTCCAGTTGTTACAGGTTCTTCTTTTGGCAAATTTGGACTAATTTCAGTCTTTTCACTAACTATGTCACCCTTTGGTGACAACTGCTCTTTTTCAGAAATCTCCATCGTGACTTCAGTTGTTACAGGTTCTTCTTTTGGCAAAAATGGACTAATTTCAGTCTTTTCACTAACTATGTCACTCTTTGGTGACAACTGCTCTTTTTCAGAAATGGTTTTTCCTTTCAAAGTTACTTCTGTCTGTAGCTGAGAAGTAGCATCAATCCTTTCATTTACTGAGATATCACTCTGTACTAACACCTGTTTCTTTTCAGATACCTGCACTGAGACCTTATATAATGAAGCTTCGCTATTAGAGATATCAGAAAGCAACAGTTGTTCCTTTGCATCCGCTTTCTTTGCAATTAGTTTTTCTTCCTCTGACAGTTTAGAACTAATATCACTTTTTGGTGACAGTTGTTCCTTTTCAGTAATTTCGACATCCTGAGTTTCTTCCTTTGAAAATTTTGAGCTAATGTCACTTTTTGCACTCTCAGAAATGTCACTTTTTGGTGATAGCTGTTGCTTTTCGATGCCATCTTTTGTAACTTCACTTGGTATTTTACCTTCCTTCAACTTTTCAGAATCAATATCTTTCACTGCATCTATTGATATATCACTAACTTGTAGCTGTTTATCTGTTTCTAAATCCTCTTTTGTTATGTGAGATGCCACAATTTCTTCTGCTGGTTCTCTTGGACTAATTTCACTCTCTTCAGCACTTGCAATATCACTCGCTGGTGATAGATGTTCTTTTTCAGTAACCTCTCTTGCCGTATCAAGTGTTATATCTTCTTTTTTAAACTCTTTAAGGCTGATATCAGCAACTTCTTTAGAAATGTCTTCCTTTGAGATTTTAGGACTAATGTCACTCTTTGCACCAAATGAGATGTCACTCTTTGGTGACAGTTGCTCAGTTTTGGTAGTTTGAGCTGTGTCATCAAGTGACAAAGGTTCATCTTTAGATACTTTGGGAGTGATATCAGCCTTTGGACTAGTAGATAAATCCTCTACAGAAACCTTTGTAACATCAGTTGCCAATATTCCTTCTGATGCTTTTGAACTTTTATCACTCTTAGCACTAACTGAAATGTCACTCTTTGGTGAAAGCTGTTCTTTTGCATCTGCCTCGTCTGCGATATCAATAGTTGCAGATTCTTTTAATTGTTTACTCGAAATATCCGATTTTGCACTAGAGGAAATGTCACTCTTTGGTGACACCTGCTCCATATCAGGAGTTTTCTTTTTAACATCAATGGACAATAAATCATCTTTCGAAATTTTTGAGCTAACTTCACTTTTTGCACTAACTGAGATGTCACTCTTAGGTAATAACTGCTCCTTTTCAGTTTCTTCTTTAGTGGTGTCTACAGTAAGACCATCTTTTGATAACTGTGAACTATCACTTTTTTCACTCACTGAAACATCACTCTTTGGTGATAGCTGCTCCTTTGCAGTAACCTCCTTTGTGGTTTCCACCATCAAAACCTCAGCTTCAATTAATTTTGGAGATATCTTCGCCTTTTCAGCAACTTCCTTGGAGATTTCTTCTTCTTTTGATATTTTGGAGCTACCGTCACTTTTTGCACTAACTGAGATGTCACTCTTTGGTGATAGCTGGATGTCACCATTAATCTCCTTTGGGATGTCATCTTTGAAGGATTCTTCTGTTGATAATTTAGATGTGATATCACTCACTGTAGTAACCAAGGTATCTTCTTTTGGTGACTGCTGCTCCTTAACAGAAGTGTCTTTTGTAATATCTTCTGCTAAAGCTTCGTCTTTTGAAACTTTAGAACTAATATCACTCTTTGCGCTAAGTGAGATATCACTTTTTGGTGACAGTTGTTCCTTTTCCATTGTTTCTTTTGCATTATCCAGTTGTAAAACGTCCTCATTTTCCACTTTACCATCACTCTTTTCACTGACTGAAGTATCATTTTTAGATGAGGGCTGCTTTTCAGTGTCTTCCTTTTTAATTTCTTCTGGCAAACTTTCATCTACTGTAATTTTAGAGCTAATGTCACTTTTTGCACTAACAGAGATGTCGCTCTTTGGTGACATATGGTCCTCGTCAGTTTCATCCTTTGTGACATCAACTATCAGGCTTTCTTCGAATGCTTTCTTCGAAGTGACTGAGACATCACTTTTTGATGGCTGTTGTTCAGCAAAAGAGGATTCTTTCACAGACTCTTCTGCCAAAGCTTCATCTTTCAGAACTGGTGCACTTGCATCAATCTTTGCTCCAACTGAGATATCGATTTTTGGTAACAATTGTTCCATTTCAGTAGGCTGTTTTGTGACATCATCAGGTAAGGATGCTTCTTTTGATGGAGTAGTGCTTAAATCACTCTTTGCACTAAATGAGATATCACTTTTTGGTGATAAGTCCTTCTCAGAAGCCTTGGCTGTAACATCAACTATGAGAGGTTCTTCCCCTACTATTTTAGGACTGATGTCACTCTTTGCACTAACTGAGATATCACTCTTTGGTGATTGTTGTTCCTTTTCAGAAGTATCTTTTGTGATTTGAGTTTCCTTATCTTCTTCTTTTGATACTTTAATACTGATATCGCTCTTAGCACTGAGTGAGATGTCACTTTTGGGTGAAACCTGTCCACTTTCTCCTCCCTCTCTTTTTATGTCAGTAGTAAAAACTTCATCTTTTGAGTCTTTGGAACTTTTATCAGTGCCTGCACTAGCAGATTTATCACTTTTGGGGGATAATGGTGCTTTTTCTGTCGGTTCCATTTTAATCACACTTTCAGAAACATCACTCTTTGGAGATACAGGTATATCAGCTAATTTCTCTTCAGTTTTTGTCACTTCCCTAGTTTCTGCAATCATTAAGAGACCTTTCACATCTGTAATTTCCTTGTCTGTTACTCCCACAGGTTCTGGTTTTGCGTGAGTGTCCTCAGCACTCGAGGCTAGATCAGTTTTGACAGTTAGCGAAGTATCTACTTTTGGCCTTTTGGCATCCATTTCATTTTCAACCTTAGGAAGATCGTCTATGTCTTTTTCACTCTTGTCACTTACATCTGATTTTAGACTAATATCACTCTTAGCACTAACGTCACTCTTAACACTAATATCACTCTTTAAGCTTACGTCACTTTTAGCACTTATAGAAATGTCACTTTTCGGGGATATCGGTGCTACTTCTGCTGTAATTTTTCCCGTATCTGCAATAAGACCTTTATCAGTATGTTCCTGATCAGTAATGCTTTCTAACTGTATGTCACCTGTAATACTTACAGATACATCAGGTACTACTGATAGTAATACATCTTTCTTTTCTTTCAGGTCATCTAATTTATCTGTTGCCGTATCACTTTCGTCATGCAATTCTTTCTCTGTAGGAACTGGAGGCTCAGATTCAGCTGTGTGTATCAAATTAGATTCATCTGTCACACCTAAGGCTTTATCACTCTTTGGAGATTCAGGAACTGTAACTTTTTCATCCATTTCAATCGTTATATCCTCATCCTGAGCCACTTTAGCACTAGTGTCACTCTTTGCGCTAACTGATATATCACTTTTGGGTGATAAAGATAATCCAGTATCATCTAATGTTTTTACAGTAGTGTCAACAACTAATTTATCATCTAATACATCACTAATTGAACTCTTAATACTAATATCACTCAGTTTAGGGGCAGCTGTTTCATCAACAGTAACTTCGGTTGCCTTCATTTCATAAGATTTGTCTACTATTTCTTTATCCTTAGATTCAGTGTCACTTTTTGTGCAAATAATACTTTCATCTTTGCTAACTTTGGAAACATCAAATGAAATGCCACTCTCTTCCACTTCCTTAGAATTAATATCACTTTTAACTTCAGATATATCACTCTTTGTGGATATAGAGGTCATTTCATATTTCAACACACCTATCACACTACCATCATCTACAATGTCCTTAGCACTGATTTCGCTTTTAGAAGTCGCCAATGCTGTGTCGGCTTTTTCCTCTGCGATCACTTCAAATTTATTCTCCATATCACTGATAACAATTTTTTCAGTTAGATGTTCTTCCAATTTTGCCATACTTTCTCTGACGTCAATAGACTTTATGTCTGTCCTTGTAGTTTCTACTTTTTGTTGCTTATCTGCTTTTGCTTCTTTATTTGGTATTTCTTTGACTGTTTCTTCATCCACATACTTTTCTCTTTCACTGTCTATGCTTTCTTTTTCAAATTCTTCTTTATAATCTTTTTTCTCTGTAGTTTCCTTCTTGTCCTGAACCTCTTCTTGTAATTCCATGGAGACTTTAGTAACATAATCTGTTTCTTTGCTACTTTCTTCTTTTTCCATTTTCTCTGTTATTTCTTTTTCCTTTACATCGACAACATATTCTAATTCGTCTATATCCTTTTCTTCTTTATCTCTCTGTTCTTTGTCTGGAATATGTTCTAGTTTCAGTTCTTCGTATGGTGTGACTGCCTTAGCTGGTTTTTGGTCTTTTGTAACCAGAGTTTCTTTTACTTCTGGGAGCTGTTTACCGGGGACTTTGTCTTCAGTTTCTTTAACTACATCTTCTTTGTCCTCTAAAGTTTGCGCAATATCTTTGAGTAGCTCAATCTTATCAACTCTAGCTTCAAGCTTAGCAGCTTCTGCAACGACGTCACCACGTCCTTTTACTTCAGATTCAGCTGATGTTTTAAATTCTGCGTATTTGGCTTCAAACTCATCGATAGATTTTGAGAGCTTCTCTTCTTTGGATATTTCATCCTCGCCCTCTTCATCTTCCTTAGTTATGTCGAGCTCTTTCGTTTCTTTCATGACTTCCTGCTTCTGTTCCATAATATTCTCTGTAATTTGCAACTCACCCTTAACTTCAATTTGCGGAGAAACTTCATCTATATCCGCTGGCTTTGGAACGTCAACAACTTCATAAATATCATGTTCTGCTGATTCTACCTCCTCATCAATTGGTAGATCGTCCACTTCGTCAGGAGTCTTGATAACCTCCCTTGGGTGAACTGGAGGAGCTGAGGGCTTGAATATTGCCTCAGGAAGAGAAGTTGGCACTGTAGTGTCATCTCTTTGCTTTGACACTATAACTTCATCCTTTTGCTCACCTGAGGGTACTGGGAATCCTGTAAATAAGCCACGTAATGGTTTTTCTTCATATTTTTCTTTATACTCTGTTAGCTTAGCACTGCTAGGAAGTGTAGCATAGACATCCCGGTCTTCTTTTTCAATTTTTTCATAAATATCCTCAGTTTCGTGCTTTTCCTCATGTTTTACTTCTTCATCATGACTATATGCTGGCGATCCGACATCACTGTCTTTCTTTTCTTTTTCTGCTTCATCTTGTTTCTCTGCAATGCTAACTTTTTCTTCTTCTTCTTCAACTCCTTCCTCTTCATCTGTTTTAAGACATACAACTTTTTCATCAGCTTTTTCAACTTTTTCCTGTGCAACTTCTTTTTCCTCCTCCTCCTCTTCCTCTTCCTCCTCCTCTTCTTCTGCTAATTCTTCTTCAACTTCTTCAATTTCTTTCTCTTCAGCTTCTAAATGTTCTTCAACTTCTTCAATAGCCTCTTCTTTTTCAACATGTTCAACCACACCTTCTTCATGAAGAATAAGTGAGTCCTTCTCTTCTTCTTCAAGCTGTTGTTTATCTATGATTTGTAAAGCATCTTCATCTAATTTAATTTCTTGTACCCCTGGTATGTTTGCTATATCAGAAATACGATCTTCTTCATCCTGCTCAGGTGCAAGCATGAGGTCCTCTGCATCCTTCAGCGGTGCTGCAATTTCATCCACATCTTCTCGGTTTGCAGCTGCCTCTACAACTGCAAC
The DNA here is from genome assembly GCA_037179515.1 of Halocaridina rubra. Lineage (NCBI taxonomy): Eukaryota > Metazoa > Arthropoda > Malacostraca > Decapoda > Atyidae > Halocaridina > Halocaridina rubra. The sequence goes on from JAXCGZ010010010.1 coordinate 24,280, forward strand.
TCCCGAAACGGCTGCAGCTACCACTCCTGCTTTGACAGCAGCACCTGTAATTATTTTCTTAATTGGCTCTTCAGATTTTGGCACTGGTGGCCTCTCAATTTTCTTTGGTCTTGAAGGCTTACCAGTAGATGGTGATTTTCTTGCCATTTTGGGTGCCTGTGGCTTCAATCTCTGTTCTTTCTTTGCAACTTCAGCTGCTTTGGCAGCCCTATTTTCATCATCAACTAACTTTTTATGAGTGACCTCTCTGGACGTTGTAGTAGCTGCTTTGGCAGTCACTTTTCTTTCAGATTTAGGGATTCTGACTGTACCAGATTTGATGTCTTTTGGTTCTTTTTCCTCCTTCTTTTCAGTTGGTGCTCGTCTTGTACGTTTCTTTATATCTGGGGTAGTGCTCTTCTTTGGTGCCTCTGCCTCATCCCCTTTATGATCAGGTTTTCGTAGTTTGCGTATATTTTTGTCTTTAGCTTCTAATTTCTTATCCATAGATTCGGCATCTTTCTTTTCGTCTGATTCAGTTTTATGTTCTTTTCTCTCTTTTCTTTCAACACTCTTTCTTTCTTTCAGTTTTTTATCCATTTTCTGTGATTTATCCTCTGCTCTAGCCTTTCTCTCGCCAGTATCTATGCGTGATTCCACTTTTGGTTTGCGATATTTTCTTGGTCTGTCTGGTGTGCTTTCCCTCAGTTTTTTCTCTTTAGTCTTTTCTTTCTCTTTTACTTCTTTTGTGTTCTCGCTTTCTAGTGAGGATTCTCTTTCTTCTCCAGTCACTACACCAGATTCAGCCGAAATTAATGATGACTCTTTGGCCTCTTGAAATTCGACATCTTGTTGCTCATTGCTCTTTGTGATTTCTACTTCTCCTGAAGTCTCTATACTAGTAACTGCAGCCTCTTTATCACTGATTGTTGTAGTAACTGTACCTGAGATTATTTCTTCATCTTTCTTGATATCTTTAATATCGACGGCTCCATCAGACCTTTCCTTTGCTGAGGTAGATTCTTCCTTAGCCTCTCGTGACATAGAGTCAACTGTGTCTTTAACTTCATCTCCAGTGCTCACTTGAATGCCGTTCAGTTTTTCTTTTGTCTCCTCCAATTCAGTAGTGACTTTTTCTTCTTTCTTTTCTTCTATCTTCTCCCTCTTTTCTTCCTTTTTAATTGACTTGTGCTCAGATTTTCTCTCTATTTTTCTCTCTCTCTTTGATTCTTTAATTTTCTCGTGATGCTCAGATTTTTCCATTTTTAGCATTCTTCGCTCTTCCCTGGTAATAGACTTGTTAATTCTCTCTTTCTTTACTCTATGAGTAGGTGGTGAAGGACTAATTGCCTTGGATGGTTTTGCATCTGCTAACAGTCTTTCTGTTTTGGTACTTTTCCGCTCTTCAGCGGATGCTTTAATTGACTTTGCAGAACACGTCTGATACCTAAGATACTCTAAATTCTTTAACCTATCAAGACCCTCAAATATTTTGTGTTGTGGAGTACTGCCTGGAAATAGAATACGTGTGATTGTATCGCTTGGGTCATTTGGTTGCCATATTACAAGAGCGCATATTGAGGTAAGGTTTGTAAGGGGACATGGAAAGACTTTATCACCAATTCTATATGTTGTAAATCCCATATCAGACGCTATGACTTCATTGTTCCATCTCTGCATAAAGTCCCGCACTTCTCTGCTATCCTTTGAAGGGTTGATCACGTACATATCTAACTTGCCGTGTCCAACTTTATGATAGAGATTAATTGGTTCCATTGCATTGTCTCTAAAACACAAGTGAGGCTTTAAACTAATATGTCTTAAATTTTCTCTCATAATATGACCTTCATCCCATACATTAATAAGCAAAGGGTCCTTATCTTTGTCCCCATCTGGTGACTTGAGGGTACCAGCTACGTTACAAAAGATATGTCCAATTTGGGGATAGACAGAACTGAGAGCTTTTCTACGAATGACATTAGTAATTCCCATCAGGTTCGAGCTGTTTAATCTGGTGAGGAGGACAGCATCAAGTCGGTCAAGATGACGAGTGAAGTCCCAGAAACAGCCTTTGTAGTTGTAACCACCATCAACGAGCATATTAAAGCCATTGACGCCAAAGAGAGCAGAATCACCTTGTCCTCCGGGGAACACGTACAGAGTGGGACGAGAAAAGCGGATATTGCCAACTATATCTGAAGGTTCTAGGAGATCTTCCAGAGATATGGTGGAGAGGAATTGTGACAGATACTGGACAAAAGTTGAAATCCCAGTAGTGGTCTCAATCTTATCATCTGGATTTATGGTTACCCTGCACAGCTTGCTGTAAAGGAAATGCAAAATTGTTAGTAATTTCAAATACATATCATAAATGATAAGTTTTTTAAGTTTCTTCTCTAAACTGTCATATATAGCTGTGATTATATTTCTGTATACACAGTACTCTTTCTGTTGCTTGGGGTATATTAATCAAGTATTGACACCTTAATGAATCAACCATAAAATTCATCACATAAATATAAGTTAAAACAACACTAAATAGCTGCATTTATGAACCAGACTGCATCAGTTTTCTTGCAGTTGAGGAGCTGCGTGGCCTATGCCTCCCAAAGATCATTGTTTCTCTCTCTTAGGCTACAATATCTTCATATCTTCTTTGAACTGAGTGGGTGCAATCTAAGTTAGGAGTTGATCTTTAAAGTGTATTTATGTACTCACCTTCAAAGGTAGCATCTCTCAGTTCTGTAAATCAGTTACCTCTGAAGATGAGTTCTGTACATAAATATACTCATAAGCTCTAAGATACTCCATTGCTTCCTGTATTCTCTATTTAATTAAAATATATCTTATATATATATATATATATATATATATATATATATATATATATATATATATATATATATATATATATATATATATATATCAGTTTTCTCATCTTGCACGGGTTTAAGTAGTGTGGTTTTGAATATACAATACACAGTCAGAAATTTTATAAATTTTTTCCCTAAACAATGCATTATAGCAACTTATGTACTGCTTTTATATAAATTTAAATTGTATTTGGCATAATTTAAATCCAGTACAGTAATCTAGGCTTAATTCAAAGTATGCAGGAGGGTGAGAATAGATTAATGTATATGCAAGAAATAGTCACATTTATAGAAGGGTTTTGACTATAGGCAATTTTCTACTTACACAGGAAGTGGTGAAGCCAATATATATATATATATATATATATATATATATATATATATATATATATATATATATATATATATATATATATATATATATATATATATATATATATATATATATATATTATATAATTATAATGTAAAAGATAGAAATATGAGTATAAAAAAATAACTAACACAATCCTAATACTATATTTATTTAGAGTCAATGTACAGGACAGGAGTATTTAGGTTAGACTAAAATTACTCCTTTCTCAGTATAAAACTCTCTTCCTGGATTCAACCATGAAAATATCTCGATACGGTACTATATTTCACTGGAACTATATATATATATATATATATATATATATATATATATATATATATATATATATATATATATATATATATATATATATATATATATATATATATATATATATATATATATATATATATATATATATATATATATATATATATATATATATATATATATATATATATATATATATATATATATATATATATATATATATATATATATATATATATATATATATATATATATATATATATATATATATATATATATATATATATATATATATATATATATATATATATAATAATAATAATAATAATAATAATAATAATAATAATAAAAATGCATTATGTGAGAATCTACAGTGCAGTTAGTACAATCTCTCTAGTTATACTGTATTTTGGTTAAACTGAAATTAACATTTGATCAGCATGAAATGAAGCCACACAAGTTAGCTTGGGAAGATATTACTCCATTTTAATATAACACATCTAATGGGGTCCTAAGCAAACCTGATGAGTTGCTAAGTGTTACCAAATGAGATATCACTGACCACTAATTGTTATTTTACTACAAAAGAGCTCTAGGATATATATATATATATATATATATATATATATATATATATATATATATATATATATATATATATATATATATATATATATATATATATATATATATATATATATATATATATATATATATATATATATAATATATATATAAATATATATATATATATATATATATATATATATATATATATATATATATATATATATATATATATATATATATATATATATATATATATATATATATATATATATATATATATATATATATATATATATATATATATATATATATATATATATATATATATATATATATATATATATATATATATATATATATATATATATATATATATATATATATATTCCCTAGAGCTCTTTTGTAATGAAATAACATTTAGTGGTCAGTGATATCTCATTTGGTACACCTGCCAACTCATCAGGTTTGCTGAGGACCCCATTAGATGTGTAATATTATTATGGAGTATTCTCTTCACAAGCAAATTTGCTTGGTTTTATTTCAAGCTGATAAAATTTTAATTTCAGGTTAACCAAAATACTGTATAAGTAGAGAGATTGTTCTAACTGCACTGTAGATTCTCATAAAATGCATTTTTATTATATATATATATATATATATATATATATATATATATATATATATATATATATATATATATATATATATATATATATATATATATATATATATATAGTAATCCCTCACTATATTGCGGTTCGTCTTTTGTGAATTCAGTGCATCGTGGGATTTTTTTGGTGAGCTTTTTTTTCTGGGTATATGTGAGAATATTAAAATAATAAAAAATTAAAATTTTCAGTATTTTTATTATTTTATTGAAGAAAAAAAATTTCCATTATTTTATTGATAAAAAAATTTATTTCCCAGCCTATGCATAAGAAAACAGTAATAACTAGTAAAAAAACAAATTTAAACATGTAACTCTGCACCATAGAAATTATGATACCAGTATCGGTGTTTCGGAAAACGCAAAGGGTCGCCTCCCCCATTCAGTCTAACTCACATGTGCGCCGTTCGCGTTGTGCTTCTTAATACGTTGTCCTTGTCATTTTTTTTACTCACTTTTTTCAACCTCTGCAATGCCTCCCAAGCATCCTTCATCTTCTAAGGCTTCTGGTAGTAAGCCTAAGCAGCAAAGGAAGGTGTTGACCATAGCAGATAAGGTAAAATTGTTAGATATGCTTGCATGCTGTTATTAATAAAGTAAAGGGTGGTTTTTAACAGTGCATGAAGGGTTTATACAGTAAAGATAAATATAAATGTAAAATACCTATGTATATAGGGTGATCCTAATTCGCGGATTTTCACCTATCACAGCCGGTCCTGGAACCGAACCCCCAAAATAAATGAGGAATTACTGTATACAGTATATATATATATATATATATATATATATATATATATATATATATATATATATATATATATATATATATATATATATATATATATATATATATATATATATATATATGTTCTGTTCCGGTTTTACATCACGGACTCCCTTTTCTACCAAGGGCTAGGACGGTTGCCTTCTTGCGAAGGACCTGTTTTGGCAGATGTAATCCTTACCCTGAGTCCATGCCCTTGCTAACCTCAGACCGTGACGGGGCGTGAACCCTCGACCTGACGCCTCAGAGTCGCGGACGCTACCGCTTGAGCCATGGTGACTATATACAGTGTTACCCCGGTTATTCGCGTTTCTTGGTTCGCGTTCTCACTGTATCGCGGTTTTTTTTTTGGCATTTTTTTTTTTTTTTAAGATTATTGTGACACCAGGATGGGCCAAAAAATGATAAAATAAAGCAGACTTTATCAGGTTGTAAAGAGAAACAGAGATGGAGAGTGTAATGACCTGTCAGATGTGAAGGGATTATAAAAGATGTGTAATGAATATCCAGCTCTCTGCTGGGTTTTAATATACCTCTGCATTACTTTCATGATGTCTATTCCAATAATTCTGCTTAGATCTTCTTCTTCTTCTTCTTCTTATTATTATTATTATTATTATTATTATTATAATTATTATTATTATTATTATCATTGGCAACAATAATTTTCCTTTGATGATGATTGTGGAATTATCATCATCATCATCATTATTATTATTATTAAGGGCTCATCATTGTTTGTACATCTGTTAGTTTATTTACTTTTAATAACTGTGTAAAGCGCCCCTCCCTAGTTGGCTGGGACAAAGAGAGTGTGGGGGGTTGGGTAGAATAGAATGTTGGGAGAGAGAGAGAGAGAGAGAGAGAGAGAGAGAATCTTTAAGTAACTCTTGTTCATTCAACCAAAACTACATTATTTATAGTAAAAATAATGGTTTAATTACGAATCCGTAGTAATACTGATGATGATAATATTAATAATAATAATAATAATGATAATAATAATAATAATCTCCCCAATCATCATCAAAGGAAAATTATTGTTGCCAATAATAATAATAATAAGATCTAAGGAGAAGTTTTAATGGAGAGGTATAGTAAACCCAGCAGAGAGCTGGATATTCATTACACATCTTTTATAATCCCTTCACATCTGACAGGTCATCCCACTCTCCATCTCTGTTTCTCTTTACAGCCTGATAAAGGCCGTTTTATTTTATAATTTTTGGCCTGTCCTGGTGTCATAATCATCTTTATTTTATTTATTTATTTTTTTTAAGGCTGATCTTACTTCGCGATTTTCCTGGTTTGCGCCGGGTCCCGGAACCGAACTACCGCGATAAGGGAGGCAACACTGTGTGTATATATATATATATATATATATATATATATATATATATATATATATATATATATATATATATATATATATATATATATATATATATGTGATTACCTAATTGTGATTACCTAATTGTGTTTACGGGAAAGAGCCCAAAGCTCGTATCTTCCCGTCTCCTGATCGCTTCCATTTTATACTTAGTGATACTTATCATACCTGTCCTTAAAACTATGGATTGAGATAGCATTAACTACCTCCTCGCTTAGCGAATTCCAATTATCAACTACTCTTACACTGAAAAAGTATTTCCTTACATCCTGCGAAGAAGGTTTCTTACGAAGCTTCAAACTATGACCTCTAGTTCTAGAGCCAGCCATATCAAAATATCGATCCCTATCCACTCTATCATAACCATGAAGGAATTTAAAGACTGTCACCATATCCCCCCTCACTCTTCTAGCTTCGAGTGATGGTAAGTCTAATTCCCTCAGCCTCTCATCATAACTGAGATTGCGTATTTCTGGCACCAGTTTCGTGGCATGTCTTTGAACTTTTTCAAGCTTAGCTATGTGCTTTTTCAAGTGCGGATTCCAAAAGGGGGCTGCATATTCGAGTTTTGGCCTCACATAGGTTACATAAATATTTCTGAACATTTCCTTGTCCATGTATGTATGTATGTATGTATGTGATTACCTAATTGTGTTTACGGGAAAGAGCCCAAAGCTCGTATCTTCCCGTCTCCTAATCGGTTCCATTTTATACTTAGTGATACTTATCATACCTGTCCTTAAAACTATGGATTGAGATAGCATTAACTACCTCCTCGCTTAGCGAATTCCAATTATCAACTACTCTTACACTGAAAAAGTATTTCCTTACATCCTGCGAAGAAGTTTTCTTACGAAGCTTCAAACTATGACCTCTAGTTCTAGAGCCAGCCATATCAAAATATCGATCCCTATCCACTCTATCATAACCATGAAGGAATTTAAAGACTGTCACCATATCCCCCCTCACTCTTCTAGCTTCGAGTGATGGTAAGTCTAATTCCCTCAGCCTCTCATCATAACTGAGATTGCGTATTTCTGGCACCAGTTTCGTGGCATGTCTTTGAACTTTTTCAAGCTTAGCTATGTGCTTTTTCAAGTGCGGATTCCAAAAGGGGGCTGCATATTCGAGTTTTGGCCTCACATAGGTTACATAAATATTTCTGAACATTTCCTTGTCCATGTATGTATGTATGTATGTATGTATGTGATTACCTAATTGTGTTTACGGGAAAGAGCCCAAAAGCTCGTATCTTCCCGTCTCCTAATCGGTTCCATTTTATACTTAGTGATACTTATCATACCTGTCCTTAAAACTATGGATTGAGATAGCATTAACTACCTCCTCGCTTAGCGAATTCCAATTATCAACTACTCTTACACTGAAAAAGTATTTCCTTACATCCTGCGAAGAAGTTTTCTTACGAAGCTTCAAACTATGACCTCTAGTTCTAGAGCCAGCCATATCAAAATATCGATCCCTATCCACTCTATCATAACCATGAAGGAATTTAAAGACTGTCACCATATCCCCCCTCACTCTTCTAGCTTCGAGTGATGGTAAGTCTAATTCCCTCAGCCTCTCATCATAACTGAGATTGCGTATTTCTGGCACCAGTTTCGTGGCATGTCTTTGAACTTTTTCAAGCTTAGCTATGTGCTTTTTCAAGTGCGGATTCCAAAAGGGGGCTGCATATTCGAGTTTTGGCCTCACATAGGTTACATAAATATTTCTGAACATTTCCTTGTCCATGTATGTATGTATGTATGTATGTATGTATGTATGTGATTACCTAATTGTGTTTACGGGAAAGAGCCCAAAGCTCGTATCTTCCCGTCTCCTAATCGGTTCCATTTTATACTTAGTGATACTTATCATACCTGTCCTTAAAACTATGGATTGAGATAGCATTAACTACCTCCTCGCTTAGCGAATTCCAATTATCAACTACTCTTACACTGAAAAAGTATTTCCTTACATCCTGCGAAGAAGTTTTCTTACGAAGCTTCAAACTATGACCTCTAGTTCTAGAGCCAGCCATATCAAAATATCGATCCCTATCCACTCTATCATAACCATGAAGGAATTTAAAGACTGTCACCATATCTCCCCTCACTCTTCTACCTTCGAGTGATGGTAAGTCTAATTCCCTCAGCCTCTCATCATAACTGAGATTGCGTATTTCTGGCACCAGTTTCGTGGCATGTCTTTGAACATTTTCAAGCTTAGCTATGTGCTTTTTCAAGTGCGGATTCCAAAAGGGGGCTGCATATTCGAGTTTTGGCCTCACATAGGTTACATAAATATTTCTGAACATTTCCTTGTCCATGTGCCTGAAGGCTACCCTTACATTTGATAAGAATGCATATGCTGCCCTTACTGTGCCATTTATATGTATTTCTGGAGACAAATCTGCCAGTATGTTTACTCCTAGATCTCTCTCATTTTCTGTCTCTTGAAGTTGTACTCCAGCCACCGAGTAGTCAAGCTTGGGCCTTCTTGCACTTGTACCCATTCTCATTACCTTACATTTTGAAGTTTTGAATTTCATTAGCCACTTTTCTGACCACTCATGCAGATTATTTAGATCCTCCTGAAGTTTTCTACCATTGTTCTCGTTTTTTACTTTCTTCACAATCTTTGCATCATCTGCAAACATATTCATGAATGAATTTACAGACTCTGGTAGGTCATTTACATATACAAGGAACAAAAGTGGCCCTAAAACTGAACCCTGTGGAACTCCACTACTAACTCTTCTCCATTCAGACACCGAGTGTCTTACTCTAACCCTCTGTTCCCTTCCTTCTAAGTAAGTTTTTATCCATTCCAAAACATTTCCACCTATTCTAGCCATTGATTGCAGCTTCCTAATAAGTCTCCCAGGTGGAACAGTGTCAAACGCTTTCTGGAAGTCTAGGAATATGCAATCTGCCCAGCCCTCTCTTTCCTGTAAGATTTGGCTTACCTCATCATAAAATTCTAATAAGTTTGTTACTGTTGATCTACCTTCTCTGAAGCCATGTTGCCTCACTGACAAAAAGTTGAAGGATTCCAAGTGAAGAGAGATATGTTTCCTTAGTAGTTTCTCCATAACTTTGCAAACTATGCTGGTCAAGGAAACTGGTCTATAGTTCAGAGCCGTATCCCTCCTTCCCTTTTTGAAGATAGGTATCACATTTGCTTGTTTCCAGCATCTTGGAATCTCCCTCGACTCCAGTGACTCCTTAAATATGATACTTAGTGCCACTGATATTGTGTTTGCGCATTTTTTAAGCACATGAGGGGATATGTCATCGGGACCTGTAGCTTTATGAACATCTAAATCCATCAGCGCTTTGCATACCTCTGTGGCTGTAAGGTTGATGTTCTCTAATACCGGCCCTTGAGCTTCTATCACTGCAATCTGAGGGGGTGGGGTATTTTCTACTGTAAATATTGACTGAAACTCCTTGTTCAATTCTTTGCAGATCTCTTCATCCGTCTCAGTGATGCTTCCATCCGCTCTCTTTAGCCTTAAAACCTGTTCTTTTACCTTCAGTTTTCCTCTGATAAAGCTGTGGAAAAGCTTGGGATTTTCTTTAGCCTTCCTGGTGATGTCCCTCTCATAGTCTCTCTCTGCCTCTCTCCTTTTACTTTGGTAGTCATTTCTTGCTCTTTTGTAGGTTTGCCAGGCATTTATGTTTTTTCTCCTCCTATACCTTTTCCAGCATTTGTCTCTCCACTCCTTAGCTCTTTTACACCCATTATCGAACCATTTCTCTTTGGCATGAATTATACCTACTTTGGTGACAGGTATGCAGCAATCTACTATCTTCCCATATTTCTCACAAAAGATGTCATACATTTCTTGTACAGATTTGTTGTAAAATAAGGTTCTCCAGTCAATAACTGCAAAAAGCTCATTCATTTTGATGTAATCTCCTTTCGGATAGTTCCTCCTCATGTCCTCAGTGCCTCTACTCTCAGGAAGAATATCTTCAATGATATACTCCATCAACAACACACAGTGGTCACTCTTTCCAATTGGTGGTTCATACTCAATTATTTCAATATCCAACACATTATCTGTGAACACTAGATCAAGTAGTGATGGCTCATCCCCACCCCTGGCCCTTGTTGGTTCCATTACATGTTGGTGTAGGAAATTCCCTTGTACGCAATCTAGGAATCTTGCCCCGAATGAGTCCTCACCACTGTGTGGGTCAAGATTTATCCAATCTATCTCTTTATGATTAAAGTCTCCCATAATCAAAATCCTACATTTTTTTTCCCATGCCATGTTAACAACTGAGTTTATGACTTCAATAGTACCTATATGACTTTCCTCATAAACTTCAAGCCTATTTTGGTTCCTTGGTGGGTTGTATACAACAGTTATTATAATGCTCTCTGACCCAGTATTTGTGTATGTACGTACGTACGTACATACTTACGTACATACGTACGTACGTACATACATACATACATACATACATACATACATATATATATATATATATATATATATATATATATATATATATATATATATATATATATATATATATATATATATGGTTTCAGTGAAATACAGTACAATATTGAGATATTCTCACTGTTGAATCCAGGAGAACTTTATCCTGAGAAAAGGATAATTTCAGTCTTTCGTATAAAATTGAAATATGAGTATAAAAAAATATGTACTCCTCTCCTGTACATTCACTCTAAATGACTATAGTATTAGGATTGTGTTAGTGAATTTTATGTTATTTTTTTATACTGATATTTTAATCTTAGTCTTTTTGAAATACTCTATGAATGTGATAATTTACCTAAAAGATTCTTTAGCCATGAAGTGTGTAGACCAATTTCCTTCAGCTGCACAGTGAATGTCGATGGTGATACAGTTTTCGTATGCGTGCAGAACACGCTGCACCTCATATTCACTAAAAGCTGCCACCAGGTCAGCAACAGAAAATGTTCCATCCTGAAAAAAATTGGTATAGTAAATATACATGCATTCCATTCCTTGGTTAAGTTTATTTAGCATCAGTAAAGTTTGAAATGCTTATTAGGTTGCTTTAGGGACATCTTTACAGTATTGCATTAAGTGACAATGTTTATATTGGTTACACCTTTTGATTTACGGTATTTCAATTTATTACAAGAGCAACAATTTTATTGTCTTCTCAACTTGTAACTTACAAATCTGTATGCTAAATATGACTTGTCAACACCTTATGTACTGCCTGCACATCTTAAAGAGATAAAAGAGACGAATAATGCATAGCAGCATTGACATTTCCATAATATCAGTAACAGGAGATGGTGTACTATATCCTAATTATCTCATTCTCCCTAAAGGAACTTATTTGAGGCGTTGGAATAGGTGCAAGCTGTAATACTGATTGTATGTTTTAGCTATGTATAAATGAAATACTGTTGCAATAAATTTTTACCTGGAGCATCCATGAACCAGAGCCTGTGAATGCATAGCCAGCATGGATGATGTGTCTGTGTTTGGTGAAAGAAGAAAGGAGGTTCTTTAGGCACTGCTGCAGTGTATTGACCTGGGGGTGGATCAACACCTCTGCTACCAGATTCTCAGTCGCGTACTGAATCAGACGTTCTCCTGTAAAGGATGTATCACTATAACTATAAAAAAAGATAGAAAGGAGCATTTTCTGCTCAAATAAGATTCTTCTTCTCCAAAACCATGTTTCAGTAGATTAATGCATGCTGTTATGGCCTTATCATGCCCTCATTTAATTTATATGTATAAATTTATGACATGTATACATATATTTTTGATGTTCAATATAGGAAAGATTGCGTCATTTGATATATCATCATGCAGACTGTGGTATGGTCAACTTGATAATAGCAAGAAAAGCATTTTCACTGAATTTACAGAACAGTTTTCCATAAAAAAAACTATTGTGAATGAGTACCAGGAGATTGAAGGTAAATAATAGTGATAGCCTATGAATACTTCCTGCTACAAAAGTGTTCCAAACTAGTAAAAATAGATGCTCTAATTTTTTTTTTTTTACAAATTTCAAGGTTGTTTCTTTAAGCCGCAAAGTTACTGTAGAGTGAATCTGTTAAAAGAACTCACCTCCCTTCTGTTCTTCTCCTTCCAAGTTTAGCTCGGCAATTGTCGTGAGTTCCTTGTGTATGTCCACGTGGGCCTTCTCCTCGTCCCAAGAAAGGAATCCTGCAGAATGTTGACATTTATCAGTTTTACGTTCATGGCAAAAATGAAAGGTAGATATCAGGAGAGAGGAGTGAAAAACAAATAGATTACAGATGCATGAAGCTTTACACAAGCATAAAAAAACAAATGTCTTC
>JAXCGZ010010010.1:40000-50000 GCA_037179515.1 Halocaridina rubra
TCGTGCTGTGCTTCTTAATACGTTGTGCTTGTGATTATTTTTCCTCACTTTTTTCAACCTGTGCAATGCCTCCCAAGCGTCCTTCATCTTCTAAGGCTTCTGGTAATAAGCCTAAGTGGCAAAGGAAGATGTTGATCATAGCAGGTATGGTAAAACTGTTAGATATGCTTGCACGCTGTTATTAATAAAGTAAAGGGTGGTTTTTTAACAGTGCAAGGAGGGTTTATACAGTAAAGATAAAAATAAATGTAAAATACCTATGTATATAGGGTGATCCTACTTTGCGGATTTTCACCTATCGCAGCTGGTCCCGGAACCGAACCCCTGCGATAAACGAGGGATTACTATATATATATATATATATTATATATATATATATATATATATATATATATATATATATATATATATATATATATATATATACTCAGGTATAAGGCGCTGAGAGAATTTTTTTGTTGTTAGTTCTAAGAAAAGGTTCAAGTATTATCTGCAACATAATGAAAAATCGAAACGAAAGTGGCCAAGGACAATAATAACAATAATAGGAAGTAGAAGTCTAAGGAAGTGGGAGGGGATTCGGAGGGTGTCTTGGCCAGCTCCTTATCTTGTAAAGGCGTGACTGAGAGAAAAAGGAGATATATCTTGAATAACCCACTCGTGTCTCCATAGACAACGTCTTGAAAGACTTCAACACCAGCGTAAGAAAACGAGTGGTATTGTAAGGAGAGAGAAAGAGAAGGTTTATTTATTATTATTTTCTTTTACGGTACTTCATCCCTGTCCTTCTCAATTTTGTTTTGCATTTTGAAATGTTGATATATGCCGGAAATTAGATTTAAAATTTGCAGTAATGAGATTACTACGAGGTCAGCTTCATTACGATGCCCCTACTACTCTACTCACTACTATTATTACTACTACTACTAATAATAATAATAATAATAATAATAATAATAATGACACTAAATAATAACAATAATAATTAATCCACTTTCGAAATGGGTATTATTATTATTATTATTATTATTATTATTATTATTATTATTGTATAGGTTGAAAAGATATCCCGTAATAATTTTATAACACAAACAAATATTTATGAAACGAACGCATCCAAAATAGACTGGTTTAATATACACTTCGAAGCTCCATGTAAACAGATCAAGTCTGCTTCACTTTGTGATTACCTAATTGTGTTTACGGGAAAGAGCCCAAAGCTCGTATCTTCCCGTCTCCTGATCGCTTCCATTTTATATTTTATACTTATCATACCTGTCCTTAAAACTATGGATTGAGATAGCATTAACTACCTCCTCGCTTAGCGAATTCCAATTATCAACTACTCTTACACTGTGTCTTGCAGGAAAAGTGTGTTGATATATGGGGCTGTAATATTCAATTTTGAATTTATTTTATTTATGCTTTTATACAGTTGATACCTCTTTGCCACAAATGTGATCCGGTTTTAAGTCACGGGCTCCATTTTTTGTTAAGGGCTAGGATGGTGTCTTCTTGCAAAGGATTTTGATAAGTGCGACCGTTACCCAGAGTAAATATCCTTTCCAACCACAGACTATAGCGGGCCTTAAACCCAAGGCCTAACAAATCAAAGTTAAGAGTGTTATCACTCGGTCACAGGGGTGTCTATGTGTGTAATTGTGGATAATTACAAGATAAGTATCAGTTTAAAATTTATTTTATGAACTTTTTTCTTATTTTTGGGCTAAGGTTTTTTTTCTGGTGGGTTTAGATATGTCTCGAATTAAACAAAAGAATCTCGGATATCATTAAATTTTGTTAGTGCCGACATTGATGGGTGACAGTGGGTACTTATCTAACCTAACCTAACATAACCTATCCTTACTCAAATTTGAAGATATATATATATATATATATATATATATATATATATATATATATATATATATATATATATATATATATATATATATATATATATATATATATATATATATATATATATATATATATATATATATATATATAACTAGGGTGAATTTAGTGTTTATTCAGTAATGCGGCACATTTCAGGACTTGACGGTAAAGCTGTTATCTCGGGTAGGCAATGGAAAAGTGTATAAAATGAATTTTATCCTTATTTTTATTAACTAAACTAAATAGATTTTTCGAACTCTGATTAGTTATTGTGCATTTGTTGCTTAGTTAAGATTAGGCCAGGTCACCTTAGTACCCGAACTTTGGATAACGGACTGACTTCATTTTCTAACATGTCCAATTTCCGACCAGGGGTAATTTGTAAATTTTAATTATGAAAAAAAAGTCACCTTGCAATGCAAACAAATAGCTTTTCACTTTTTGGAGTGGGAAAACATTTGGCTAAATGTTTACTTTCACACTCCCATCAAGGTGATATTTGACTAAATATCAAAAAATACAACTATTCCGTAGTGGATGCAATAGCCTAGCCTAATACAGTATTATATTGAACCAGTTGAAGGCATATAGTAAATATTACTGGAAAGCCATAATGTAAATTGTCAACTGAGCTACAAACTGAGAGGTATGCTTAAAAAGTGTGAAAAAAAAACTTCTGTGTTGATGAGTTAGTGCAAGTTTGGGTGTACTGTATACACATTGTGATTTTATTACTTTGTGTTGGGCACTATTTTGTGAGGGAAGCGTTCAAAATATATATTTGAAAAGTCTGGTAAAAGTCTGGAATTGAGTTATTTCGTGAAACTTTGTACAAACTCGGAGAAAAATGTAGGTAAAATCTGTTTCTGAAGAATATAGTAAAGGTAATTTATGTTCCTTGGGTAGTTTTTCTATTGTAGTTTAAAGAATGGAAAATTGTGATCTATTTGTTGCTATGAAAATCTGAACTTGTGTGTGCAGCTATATATATAGTTTACATTTACCCTTTCTTAAGGAATTTTAATTTCTTTTACAGGACCTCCTCTTGGTGATAGGTAAGTGTTAAGAAAATTATTTTTTTTCCTCTTTAATATTATGTCATTGAGTAATGTTTTCTTGACCTGAGGCTATTGTTAATTATTGTTTGACTATGTTTAGTATCGAGAAATAAATTCGTGACATATTAATGAATGGTGTGTATGTTTGTAAAAGAAGCTTTGTATACATATGTCTTTAAAGAAAAATGTTATATAATGAATTGTTATTTTATAAGTAAACGATATTTTTCATAGCAAGGCAATATAGAGCGTAGGCCTATAACTTATTGCAGATAGACATGTAAATGCTTTAACATTTAAGAATCTTTATTGCTTGGAAGATGCTTTTTGAAATATTATTTGTAAGTTACAATTTGTTGTTGTTGACGTTCCATAGGCTGTCTGGCCGAACAACCCAGATTCCCTAAGAAAGGCTACTGCCGATCCTGACCTTTCCCACGGAACCCTCTGGGAATGTATGTTGTGTTGTTGGCGTATGTGGTTGTAAGTAGTCGTCAAAATATCTGTATGCAGCGTTGCTTTGCATAAATAGTATTTTAAGGATCGTCACGTTTTGAAAACTCGTTGCACCGTTTTGATTTGCATTGCAAGTTAAAGAAAACTGAAAGCTATGATAGGTCTTTACAGTCTCAATATTTTTCAAATTGTTTATTGGATATTTGGTGTTCTTATTTTGAACAGTATCTATATTCTTGTTTTTTAATGTATTTCTCTTTTACATGTGTATCTAAAAGACAGTTATTGTGATACTGTGCTGTACTTAATCTCTTCTCTTCGAATTTGAGGCCATATTTAACGGTAAAATTTCTCTCATCTCACTTCTTTTTATTTTTATCCTCCTTATCGATTTGCTTTTGAGAACTTCATTATACAGCTGGAAGATACAGCCCATAGAAAGCTTCATTATTAATGTTTTGGAGGAAACAAAATATTCTTGTGTGATAAATTAGTTAATTACTGCCACATGTAGGCCTGCTGTGGCCAATCAAAGGAAGGTCAGCATGATTTTGAGTCTCTATAGATAGAACTATAGGCCTAGTTGAAGTGTGTCTCAGGAACTCACTTTTTGAATTTGTAAAGAAACTTTGAAATTGGTGGTTGAAAGTACTAAATGGTGAATTGGAGAGCATGCATAAATTAAATTAAACAAAATATTCTCCAAGTGATATTACTTATTTAGCATATATACTTAGAAATTATTCTCTCTCTCTCTCTCTCTCTCTCTCTCTCTCTCTCTCTCTCTCTCTCTCTCTCTCTCTCTCTCTCTCTCTCTCTCTCTCTCTCATATATGCTATAAAGATCTCTCCCTCCCCCTCTGGAATCTCGTAAATGAAGAGTGACGGTTGAATTATAGTTCCCATTAGGTCTTCCAGGGAATGTTATTCGACCGAAATTATATTAACTTTTGTTCCACGGAGAATGTTCTCTTGTTATTATCAAGGAATGATGTCAATTAAAGATCATTATTTTATTTACTCAATTTTGTTTATGATTTCTGAATTTATTTACGTAACTACAATTTACTTTGGATTGAAGGAGGATTTGTGATTTTGGAAGGGCTCATTCTTTCTATAAAAAAATGGAAATGTATATTGATATCTTCCAGCATCACAGGTGTGTCATTACCTAATTGTGCTTACAGGAAAGAGCCCAAAGCTCGTATCTTCCCGTCTCCTGATCGGTTCCATTTTGTACTTAGTTATACTTATCATGCCTGTCCTTAAAACTATAGATTGAGATAGCATTAACTACCTCCTCGCTTTGCGAATTCCAATTATCAACTACTCTTCCTCTGAAAAAGTACTTCCTTACATCCTGCAAAGAAGTTTTCTTACGAAGCTCCAAACTATAACCTCTAGTTTTAGTGCCAGCCATATCAAAATATTGATCCCTATCCACTCTATCAACACCATGAAGGAATTTAAAGACTGTCACCATATCCCCCCCTCAATCCTCTAGCTTCGAGTGATGGTAAGTCTAATTCCCTCAGCCCTCATCATAACTGAGATTACGTATTTCCGGCACAGTTTCGTGGCATGTCTTTGAACTTATTCAAGCTTAGCTACGTGCTGTTTCAAGTGCGGATTCCAAAAGGGAGCTGTATATTCACGTTTTGGCCTCACATAGGTTACATAAATATTTCTGAACACTTCCTTGTCCATGTGCCTGAAGGCTACCCTTAAATTTGATAAGAAAGCATATGCTGCCCTTACTATGCCATTTATATGCATTTCTGGAGACAAATCTACCAGTATGTTTACTCCTAGATCTCTCTCATTCTCTGTCTCTTGAAGTTGTACTCCAGCCACCGAGTAGTCAAGCTTGGGCCTTCTTGCACTACTACCCATTCTCTTTACCTTACATTTTGAAGTATTGAATTTCATTAGCCACTTTTCTGACCGCGTTCTCTACCGTTGTTCTCGTTTCTTATTTTCTTCACAATCTTTGCATCATCTGCAAACATATTCATGAATGAATTTACAGACTCTGGTAGGTCATTTACATATACAAGGAACAAAAGTGGCCCTAAAACTGAACCCTGTGTAACTCCACAACTAACTCTTCTCCATTCAGACACTGTGTGTCTTACTCTAACCCTCTGCTCCCTTCCTTCTAAGTAAGTTTTTATCCATTCCAAGACATTTCCACCTATTCTAGCCATTGCTTGCAGCTTCCTAATGAGTCTCCATGTGGAACAGTGTCAAACGCTTTCTGGAAGTCTAGGAATATGCAATCTCCCGAGCCCTCTCTTTCCTGTAAGATTCGGCTTACCTCATCATAAAATTCTAATAAATTTGTTACTGTTGATCTACCTTCTCTGAAGCCATGTTGCCTCACTGCCAAAAAGTTTAAGGATTCCAAGTGAAGAGAGATATGTTTCCTTAGTAGTTTCTCCATAACTTTGCAAACTATGCTGGTCAAGGAAACTGGTCTATAGTTCAGAGCCGTATCCCTCCTTCCCTTTTTGAAGATAGGTATCACGTTTGCTTGTTTCCAGCATCTCGGAATCTCCCCTGACTCCAGTGACTTTTCGAATATGATACTTAGTGCCACTGATATTGAGTTTGCGCATTTTTTAAGTACATGAGGGAATATATCATCAGGACCTGTAGCTTTATGGACATCTAACTCCATCAGCGCTTTGCATACCTCTGTGGCTGTAAGGTTGATGTTCTCTAATACCGGCCCTTGAGCTTCTATCTCTGCAATCTGAGGGGGTGGGGTATTTTCTACTGTAAATACTGACTGAAACGCCTTGTTCAATTCTTTGCAGATCTCTTCATCCGTTTCAGTGATGCTTCCATCCTCTCTCTTAAGCCTTAAAACCTGTTCTTTTACCTTCAGTTTTCCTCTGATAAAGCTGTGGAAAAGCTTGGGATTTTCTTTAGCCTTCCTGGTGATGTCCCTCTCATAGTCTCTCTCTGCCACTTTTCTTTTACTTAGGTAATCATTTCTTGCTCTTTAGTAGGTTTGCCAGGCATTTATGTTTTTTCTCCTCCTATACCTTTTCCAGCATTTGTCTCTCCACTCCTTAGCTCTTTTACACTCATTATCGAACCATTTCTCTTTGGCATGAATTACACCTACTTTGGTGTCAGGTATGCAGCAATCTACTATCTTCCCATATTTTTCACAAAAAATGTTACAGATTTGTTGTAAAATAAGGTTCTCCAGTCAATAACTGCAAAAAGCTCATTCATTTTGAAGTAATCTCCTTTTGGATAGTTCCTCCTCATGTCCTCAGTGCCTCTACTCTCAGGAAGAATATCTTCAGTGATATACTCCATCAACAACACACAGTGGTCACTCTTTCCAATTGGTGGTTCATACTCAATTTTTTCAATATCCAACACATTATCTGTGAATACTAGATCAAGTAGTGATGGCTCATCCCCACCCCTGGCCCTCGTTGGTTCCATTACATGTTGGTGTAGGAAATTCCCTTGTACGCATTCTAGGAATCTTGCCCCGAATGTGTGTGTGTGGAGAGAGAGAGAGAGAGATATTACCTAATTGTGTTCACTGGAAAGAGCCCCAAGCTTGTAACTTCCCGTCTCCTGATCGATTCCATTTTGTACTTAGTGATACTTATCATACTTGTCCTTAAAACTATCTATTGAGTTAGCATTAACTACCTCCTGCAAAGAAGTTTTCTCACGAAGCTTCAAACTATGACCTCTAGTTCTAGTGCCAGCCATATCAAAATATCGATCCCTATCCACTCTGTCATAACCATGAAGGAATTTAAAAACTGTCATCATATCCCCCTTCAGTCTTCTAGCTTCGAGTGATGGTAAGCCTAATTCCCTCAGTCTCATCATAACTGAGATTGCGTATTTCTGGAACCAGTTTCGTGGCATGTCTTTTAACTTTTTCCAGCTAAACTACGTGCTTTTTCAAGTGCGGATTCCAAAAGGGGGCTGCATATTCAAACTTTGGCCTCACCTAGGTTACATAAATATTTCTGAACATTTCCTTGTCCATGTGCCTGAAGGCTACTCTTAAATTTGCTAAGAAAGCATATTCTGCCCTTACTATGTCATTTATATGCATTTCTGTAGACAAATTGGCCTGTATGTTTACTCCTAGATCTCTCTCATTCTCTGTCTCTTGAAATTTTTCTCCTGCCACCGAGTAGTCAAGCTTGGGGCTTCTTGCGCTTGTACCCATTCTCATTACCTTACATTTTGAAGTATTGAATTTCATTGGCCACTTTTCTGACCACTCATGCAGACTATTAAGATATTCCTGAAGTACTCTACCATTGTTCTCGTTTATTACTTTTTTTCACAATTTTTGCATCTTCGGCAAACATATTCATGAATGAATTTTCAGACTGTGGTAGGTCATTTACATATACAAGGAACAAAAGTGGCCCTAAAACTGAACCCTTTGGAACTCCACTACTAACTTCCATTTAGAAACAGGGTATCTTACTCTAAACTTCTGTTCCCTTCCTTCTAAGTATGTTTTTATCCATTTCAAGATATTTCCACCAATTCTTGCCATTGCTTGCAGCTTCTTCATAAGTCTTCCTTGTGGAACAGTGTCAAATGCTTTCTGGAAGACTAGGAATATGCAATCTTCCCAGCATTCTTCTCTCATTTAAGAATCGGCTTACCTAATCATATAATTCTAATAAGTTTGTTAATGTTGATCTAGATTCTCCGAAGCCATGTTGTCTCACTGACAAAAAGTTGAAGGATTCCATGTGAAGAGAGATATGTTTCCTTAGTAGTTTCTCCATAACTTTGCAAACTATGCTGGTCAAGGAAACGGTCTGTTATTTAGAGACGTATCCCTCCTTCCCTTTTTGAAGATAGGTATCACGTTCAATTATTTCCAGCATCTTGGAATATCCCCTGACTCCAGTGATTTTTTAAATATGATACTTAGTGCCGCTGATATTGAGTTAGCTCATTTTTTAAGTACTTATGGGAATTTATCATTAGGACCTGTAACTTTATGGACATCTAACTCCATCAGCGCTTTGCATATATCTGTGGCTGAAAGGATGTTGTTCTCTAATGCCGGCCCATGAGCTTCTGTCTCTGCAATCTGAGGGGTGGGGTATTTTCTACTGTAAATACTGACTGAAACTCCTTTTTCAATTCTTTGCAGATCTCTTCATCCGTCTCAGTGATGTTTCCATCC
The DNA here is from genome assembly GCA_037179515.1 of Halocaridina rubra. Classification (NCBI taxonomy): domain Eukaryota; kingdom Metazoa; phylum Arthropoda; class Malacostraca; order Decapoda; family Atyidae; genus Halocaridina; species Halocaridina rubra. The sequence goes on from JAXCGZ010010010.1 coordinate 48,613, forward strand.
GCTTTCTTAAGCTTTAAAACCTGTTCTTTTACCATCAGTTTTCCTCTGATAAAGCTGTGGAAAAGTTTGGGAGTTTCTTTAGCCTTTCTGGTGATATCCCTCTCACAGTCTCTCTCTGCCTCTCTTCTTTTACTTAGGTAATCTTGCTCTTTTGTAAGTCTGCCAGACATTTATGTTTTTTCTCCCCCTATACCTTTTCCAGCATTTGTCTCTCCACTCCTTAGCTCTTTTACTCTCATTATCGAACCATATCTCTTTGGCATGAATTACGCCTACTTTGGTGACAGGTATGCAGCAATCCACTATCTTCCCATCTTTCTCACAAAAGATGTCGTACATTAATTGTACAGATATGTTGTTAACTAAGGTCCTCCAGTCAATAACTGAAAAAATCTCATTAATTTTTATCTAATCTCCTTTCAGATAGTTCCTCCTCGTGTCCTCAGTGCCTCTACTCTCAGGTAGAACATCTTCAATGATATACTCCATCAACAACACACTTTGGTCACTCTATCCATTTGGTGTGTGTGTGTGTGTGTGTGTGTGTAAAAGTCTGGGTGTTAGTGAGGAACTACTACTACTACTTCTACTACTAGTAATAATAATAATAATAACAATAATAATAATAACAATAATAATAATAATAATAATAATAATAATAATAATAATAATAATAATAATAATGATAATCGTGATAATAATAATAACCAGAATTTATTACGAGCCCTGTCTGGCTTCCTACTGAGAGCTTCGGACGGGTAGGAACATTAATTCTTTATGCCATTATCCCAGGAAATGTGGTAATTAATTATGTGCAGAAACATGTTATCAGTGGCAGCTTATTAAGGCATAAATTATTCTTGTTAATTTCATTATGAATACTGAATGAGGCACTGTGAGAGCAGCGAAAACTGGCACTCCCAGAAGCCAAAGGCAAATTTTCATATGTTTTAAGTATTTTGGAAATATATAGATACGTGCAGAACTAAAATTCAAAAAACTCGGAATAAAATATTTATTGTGCTTCCAGAATTTTGGACCTTGTGGATAAGTGCAGAACTTGAATTCCAGGAACTCAAAATCTAATTCTTTTTGTACTTTCAGAATTTTTGACAAAGTAGATATGTGCAGGACTGGAATTCCATACAGTCAAAATTAAATTCTTATTGTACTTTCAGAATTTTGAACAAAGATAAATGCAGAGCTGGAATATCTGGAGCTCAAAATAAAATTCTTATTATCTTTTTGGAATTTTGGACATTAAGTAGATAAGTACAGAATTGAAATTTCTGAAACTCAAAAGCAACAATAATGTATTACAGGTATTTCGGAAAGAATGTCAATAAATCCTGGATTTCGAGGAGCTTAAATAGTAATGCCTTGCTGTA
>JAXCGZ010010011.1:7500-17500 GCA_037179515.1 Halocaridina rubra
AGTTTTCTTATGAAGCTTCAAACTATGACCTCTAGTTCTAGAGCCAGCCATATCAAAATATCGATCCCTATCCACACTATCATAACCATGAAGGAATTTAAAGACTGTCACCATATCCCCCCTCACTCTTCTAGCTTCTAGTGATGGTAAGTCTAATTCCCTCAGCCTCTCATCATAACTGAGATTGCGTATTTCTGGCACCAGTTTCGTGGCATGTCTTTGAACTTTTTCAAGCTTAGCTATGTGCTTTTTCAAGTGCGGATTCCAAAAGGGGGCTGCATATTCGAGTTTTGGCCTCACATAGGTTACATAAATATTTCTGAACATTTCCTTGTCCATGTGCCTAAATGTGCTTATGGGAAAGAGCCCAAAGCTTATAACTCTCTGTCTCCTGGTCTGTTCCATTTTTGTACTTAGTGATAATTATCATACTTGTCCTTAAGGCTATGGATTGAGTTAGCATTAACTTTCTCCTCACCTAAAGAAGTTTTTTTGCGAAGCTTCAAACTATGACTTCTAGTTCTACTGCAAGCTATATCAAAATATCGATCCCAATGCATTCTATCATAACCATGAAGGAATTTAAAAACCGATACCAGATCCCCTTATTCTTCTAGCTTCAAGTGATGGTAAGTCGAATTCCCTCAGCCTCTCTTCATAACTGATACTGTGTATTTCTGGCACCAGTTTCGTGGCATATCTTTAAACTTTTTCCTGCTTAACTACGTCCTTTTTCAAGTGTGGATTCCGAAATATGTGTATGTGTGTGTGTAGTGCAATTATCTTATTGTGCTTACGGGAAGAGCCCTATGCTCTTAACTCCCCGTCTCTTAGTTGGTTCCATTTTTTACCCACAGATACTTTTCATATTTGTCCTTAAAACTATGAATTTAGTTACTATTAATTACCTCATCACTTAGCAAATTTCAATATCAACAATTCTTACACTAAAAAATACTTCCTTATATCCTACAAAGAAGTTATCGGATAAATCTTCAAAGTTTTACCTCTATTCCTATGCACTCTGTCAGAACCATACAGGAATTTAAAAAACTGCTGCCATATTCCCCTTTATTCTTTTAAATTCGAGTGATGGCTAGTCTAATTCCCTCAGCCTCTCCTATTTCTGGCACCAGTTTTGTGGCATTTCTTTGAACATTCCCAGGTGTTTTATATGTTTTTTTTTTCAAGTGTGGACTACAAAAGGGTGCTACATATTCAAGCTGAGGCTTCATATAAGTTACATAAATATTTCTGAACATTTCCATGTCCATGTGTCTGTAGAGTACCTTTACATTTTCCAAGGAAGCATATGTAGTCCTTACTATGCCATTTATATGCATTTCTGGAGACAAATCTGCCAATATGTATACTTCTAGATCTCTCTCATTCTCCATTTCATGAAGTTCTGTACCTGCTATGGAGATTCCAGCCTTGGGCCGTCATGTACTCGTACCCATTCTCAGTACCTTGCAATTAGAAGTATTAAATTTCATAAGCCACTTTTCTGAACACTCATGCAGACTACTTAAATCTTACTAAAGTTCTCTACCATTGTTCTCATCTCTTGCTTTCTTCTCAATCTTTGCATCGTCTGCAAACATATTCAAGAACGAATTTACAGACTCTGGTAGGTCATTTGCACATACAAGGAACAAAAGTAGCCCTAAAACTGAACCAAGTGCAACCCCACTACTACTCCATCTCCATTCAGACACTGAGTGTCATTTTTTTATGAGTGTGACACCGGGACAGGCAAAAATTATCCTCATCAATAAAGTCCCGAGCACGAAAAAACACCAAGACAAGGGAAATGAAAAAGGCTTAGGACAAGGCAGATATGAGGTAATATTACATAAAGGAAAACGAGAGACAGAAATTCTTTTCAAAATAATGAGGACCAAGAGATATGAAAGATTAGACCCTGAGATGACGATAGATCCTCTTATTGAAGGGAGATAGGTCATAAGAATTAGGGAAGACAGTGGGAGGAAGAGAGTTCCAGAGTCTGGAGGTAGATGGGAAAAAGCAGTCGCTGCACCGATCAATCCGCTAGCTACAAATCTCCACACACTACCTGTGAAATGAGGCCGCTTGACGAAGGTTACACGGCCTCGGCAATGGGAAAGGGATGCAACTCGCCAACTCATCAGAGCAGTGATGGAAGTAGTAGTGATAGAAAGGGAAAGGGATAATATTTTACGTCAAAGAGAGAGAGAATCCAGATTAGAAGTAAAAGAAGAATCATTAATGAGTCTGACTGCCTTAGATTCAACCCTATCAAGGAGATAAATATAAGAAGATGCACCCCAGATGTGTGAGCAGTATTCTAAGCAAGGACAGATAAGACATTTATAGATTTTAAGTAACTGTAAAGAGGAAAACTAATGATGAAAACGAAACATAACCCCCTGATTTTTGGATGAAGAATTAAAAATTTGGATTATGTGATTCCTGCAAGACAAGTTAGAGACTATATGGATTCCTAATATGTTGACAGAATTGAGTGGGTAAATTTCATTAGTTTCGAAGACAATAGGGTTATCATGAGGAGAAGACCATAAACAGATAGCCAGAAACTGTGTCTTGGAGGCATTGAATTTATCTAAATTTTGAGTGCGCCACTCAGATACCGTCTGCAGATTGGAGTTGAGAGTAGAAGAAAGAATGATACGAGACTCATTGCAAGTAGCAGATGAAGGTTGTGAAGAAAAGGCAGAGGAAAAGTGAAGGGTAGAATCGTCAGCAAAGGCATGAAGAAAAGAGGAAGATGGGGATTGAGAAGATCATTGATGAAGAGAAGGAACAGAGTAGGTGAAAGAGCATAGCCCTCTGGAACACAACAGGTAACAGAGAAAGGGCTAGCTGTCGCACCATCAAGAACTACAGATATAAAACAGTAAGAATGAGAACTGGAAATCATAGAACAGAGGGAAAGGGTAAAGCCATAGGCAGGGTGTTTGGCCAATAGAGCCTTGTGCCAGACTCTGTCAAAAGCCTTAGAGATATCAAGGGCGACGACAAAGGATTCCCCAATAGTTCCTTAGAGAAGATGACCATACATGAGTAAGATAGGGCAGGAGGTCACCAGTGGATCTTGCCTTGCAGAAGCCGTACTGGAGATCAGAGATAAGTGAGTTAGATTCATGTTGTTTTAAGAAGTGAGCAGTGAGCAAAGATTTTAAAACTTTAGCAATAGAGGAGATTTGGCCTTGTTCTAACCCTCTGCTCCCTTCCCACTAAGTAAGTCTGTTTTCATTCCAATATATTTCAATCTATTCTTGTCATTACTTGGAGCTTAATAAGTCTCCCATGTGGAACCGTACCATGTGCCTTCTGAAAATCTAGAAATATGCAATCTGCCCAGGTCTCTCTTTCCTGTAAGATCTGGTCTATCTCAGTTTAAAGTTCTAATACGTTTATTACTTTTAATATGTCATCTCTAAGTCCATGTTGTCTCACTTAAAAAAGGCTTTATGATTCCAGGTGGAAAGAGATGTGTTTTCTTATTAGTTTCTTCATAACTTTGCAAACTATGCTGATCAAGGAAACAGGCTTGTGGTTTATAGTTGCATCTCTCCTTCCCTCCTTGAACATAGGTGCCAAGTTAGCTCGTTTCCAGCATCTTGGAATCTCCCCAGATCTCAGCGACTTTTAAATATGATACATAGCAAAAGCGATATTGGTTAAGCGGATTTCTTAAGTACATAAGGGAATATATCATCAGATCCTGTAGCTTTATGGGCATCTAGTTCCATCGAAGCTTTGCATACTTTTGTAATTGAAAAGATGATTTTTTCTAAAACTGGCCCATGATCACTTATCTCTGTAATCTGAGGGGGTTTGGTACTTTCTACAATAAATGCTGACTGAAACTCCTTGTTCACTTCTTCACAGATCTCTTCATCCATATCAGTGATGCTTCCATCTGCACTCTTTAGCTGTTCGTTGACCTTCAGATTTCTTCGATAGAGCAATGGAAAAGCTTGGCATTTTCTTTAGCCTTTATTGTAATGTTCCTTTCATAAGCTCTCTCTGCCTCTTTTTTGAATTAGGAAAATATTTTTTTGCTTATTTGTATGTCTGCCAGGCATTTATGTTCTTTCTTCTCATTTACCTATTCCAGCATTTGTCTCTCCACTCCTTTGCTCTGTTACACTCATTGTTGAACCATATATCTCTAGAATGAATAACTCCTATTTTGGTGGAAGGTATGCAGCAAGTCACTATCTTCCCATATATCTCACATAAAATTTTGTATATATCTTGAATAGATTTGTTGCTAAATAATATCATTCAGTCAATAACGGCAAAAAGATAATTAATTTTGTTGTAATCTCCTTTTGGATAATTCCTTCTCATATCCCTCTCAGTGCCCCTACTTTCAGACAGAACATCTTCAGTGATATACTTCTTCAAAAGCACAGTAATCACTTTTTCAATTGATAGTTCATACTCAATTTTGTCATTATTTAACACATTATCTGTGGATACGAGATAGAGCAGTAATGGCTCATTCCCATCCCTGTTCCTCGTTGGTTCCAGTACATGTTGGTGTAGGAATTTTCTTGTACACAATATAGGAATCTTATCCCAAAATTACCACTGTGCGAGTCAAGATTAATCCATTCTATCTCTCTATGATTAAATGGATTGGATTCGGTTTTACGTTACTAACTCCCTTTTCTACTAAGGGCTAGGAAGGTTGTCTTCTTGCAAAGGACTTGCTTTGGCAAAAGTAATCATTACCTTAGGTGTATGCCCTTACTAACCTCAGACTGTGATGGGGTGCGAGCCCTCAACCTGCCGCCTCAGAGTCACGTACGCTACAATTTTTTCAAGGAAACTACCTCTCTATGATTAAAATTTCCTATAATTAAAATCTTACACTTCGTCTTCTATGTGATGTTAACAAGTGAGTTTATAGTTTGATAGTACCTACACTGTTGATTCATTGGTGGGTTGTATACAATGGCGATTATAATGCTTCATGAATCATTATTTATGTGAGCAACAAGAAATTCCTTGAACTCGCTTTCTATAGCATATTCTATTTCTCAACCTGAAACTTTGTCACTTATGAGCAATGCTATCCCTCCAACAGTCCTCTTAGATCTTTCAACCCTTAATATACTGAAGCTTTGGGAAAACTGTGGCACTGTTTATGTCCTCACTTATTTTAGTCTCTATAATTGCTACTATATCTGCCATATTGTTGTCATTCCTAGCTATTAATTCTACTACCTTACCCCATCAGCTTTGGTGTACATAAATCTTAATGAGGCTACATCCCCTGGTTTCCTAGCATTATCTTCATCACCCCTTTGGCTGGAAGAATCCTGAAGCAAAAACTTTCGTTTCCTTTTTATTTTCTTCCCTCAAAGCATTTCAGCTTCTTTGTAACAAACTTTTGAACATTTTCATCTCTTCCTATGTACTACATAGTCTAATGAACACTGTTCTGAATTCTAGAAGGTCTTTTAGGTTTTTTGCCATCATTAATAATTCTCTACCTGTGTCCTCTCTTTCAACAGTTATTTTCTTTAAGCTTACCTTTCCTGCCCTAGAATATTTACTATGTAGTGAATGCTTGAAATATTCTCTGAACCACATGCTACTCCAAGCTTCCTTATCAGGCCTAAAACCATAGCTTTGTTATGTTCAAGTCTCCCCTGCAATGATGACTGGGATTTACTTGGGCCTGAGATTACCACTGACTACTCTTTATCTAATGCCTGCTTGATCAGTGGAGTAGTCTTTTTGATCATAAAATTTTTCATTTTTTCTATTACTGTTTATTACTAGTGAATAGTATTTACATTTTCTGGTGCCAACTCGCTCACTACCTCATTAACTGCCACATTTTTCTTCATTGCATCCGCAAAGGATCTTGTAATGCCCTCATGTTTCATATTCAGCTCCTGAAAATCTTTTATAATATGCTTGATGTTTTTTTATCTGGACATTCCAAGTTGCAATCTCGTCTTTCTTGGGAGAAGTAGCTGAAATAATATTTAAGTAATTTAGGCATTCACTCATTTTTTTTTATTTTCTTCTTTAGAAATCCTGACCTCTAGTTCTTTTTTATTCCCTTTCAGCATATTCATTCATTTTTCTAGTTTTTTTCTCTCCCCCTCCTGTGCCTTTTTACTCTACTCTAAATTTCTTGTGATCTCTATGAGTTCTTCATTTAGTTTTAGCTTACTTTCAAATCCTTCTTCCACATCTCTATCCATATTCTGAATTTTATCATCCAGGTTTGGTACAAGGGTCTAAAGGTCCCTGGTTTTTCATTCAGACTTTTAAGAGGTACTTCCCCTCCCACAACCCCTGGGGATCCTCTATCACCTTTCCCCCAACCACTGGATGGGAGGGTTAGAGACAGAGATGTTTCATCTTGGAATTTGAGACACAAAAAGAAAAAGGTTTATATAACCTCACACAGATTTACTTTATATTCTTTTCAGTAATAGTTTAGTTAATCTTTTCAGTGAATCATTTTCCTGGTAATACACACCCAAACTTAAAATTGGATTTTGGTAATAATAAAGAAAAAGCACATGAAAAAAAGCTTGAATATGCATATGAGGAAAAAACACCTGATGCCTTGAATACTGGTTTTTGTTATTATTTTCTGTCAACTGCTAAGCTGAACATTTCAGAAGAAAAAGATCAGTCAATTTTTAAGCAATATGTCATTTCACATTATCAATTAATTCACAAGTGAGAAACAAAAGTCCAGCTTCAAAGATATTAATAAAAAGAGAAAAAGAGAAAAAAGACAACAATGTGTTACTTGGCACTTCAACTCAACAAATATTGACAGCTCATTTTTTTTTATTTAAATACTACTTTACACTACTTTAAAAATATAGGATTCAGCATGCACAACCATTAAATGGCAGTTATTATAAGAAACCTTATCCTATAATTTCTATACCTATCATACTACTATAGGGCATTGATTTGTCTTAAAATTAGGACATAACTATTTTCTTTTAAAGGACATTTCTTTCTTCGTGTCCTCCAGGCGCTGTCAAGGACGATGGGGATTTTCTCTTTTCCACTTTCTCATCAATTCAATTATATGACTCTATGGTGATTTCAGAATTTAAGAATCTTTGCTTTCTCTCTTGCTCATGAAATCTTTGCTAGGCTTTCCTTTATTCTTTCTTATTTTCGCTCCTCCTCCTGTCATCTTCATTGCAAGCCCATATTTGTACACATACACGAAACCTCTTCTTATTTGGAGACTGGCAAGACAAAAAGAGAGGGCGTCGATGCATCATCCCGCTTAACTGGAACCCCTCCTGCCCGATTTCATGCGACTCTTGAGGTGGCTTTTGAATATAACCACATCTCACGTACACCTTCAATGCCACAGCGCCTCTCACTTCAGTAGCGGAAAAACACGCACACACTGATGTAGATTCTCAGGACGAAAATTAGAGCCAAATGTCACTAATACAGCTGCAAGAAAGGCTTCATATGACTTCTGGGTACAAACAATGGCCATATATCGGTATTCCGAGGCCATACTTCGCCTCCCCTGCAACTGTAAGCGCTTGCAATCTCTATTCAATGGGAAACAGGGACTCGTTTGAGAGAAAACAAAAAGAAACTTAAAACTTTAGAATTTGTAGGTCTGGGCTGCCTGAAAATACGTTTTTACTTGCACTTATATCTACACCGTTCAAATAGGCATCTACAATTCGTTATCAGGTAGCTGAATTACAAATAATTTATTTATGCATGATTTTACTTCTTTTGTTTACTTGAAAACAATCATTAAACACTGGGCCAGCCACTAAAGATATACTCTTATTAATAGTGACTGCCATCACATAAAATTATGAATCCAACACAATTACTAGTCATTTCGTTACTGCTGACGGCACTGTGAAAATAATAATTTGTGAAAGGCCATGGAGTGGTAACAACAAGAACAGCCCACAAAATAAGAGTAGCAAGAATAAAAAATTACGTTCACATTAGCTAATGATAATAAAAAAAAACTAAATAAATAACAACATTAATGCTCTGTTTAACACTGTCCCCGGTTATTCGAATTCCTGCAGTCATAAAATATATATACTAGCATGTATATATAGGAGCTTATTCATCACTTCTGGATGCCCAATTTGTCAGTGGGAGTTTTATCTACTCTCTAAAACAGTTGCAATATGTGGCAGAAAGATATATACAATAATCAGCTCTACTGATGTTTTATCAGTGTTTATGTAATAACAGCTTGCAAAAATTGGGTAACTGAAATAAAATGTGGGCACAACTATCGCCTAGTAGCACTGAAAAAAACAATAAAAAAGAATCAATAACGGCAACATTCTGTTAGCATCAGGAAGGAAGCACATGTCAGTCCCAGAGTAGAGCAAAAGATGGGAGAGAGAGAGATAGAGTGATAAATAGGGGAAGAGGGGGAAAAGGGTTGACTGGGCGACCTTGAAATACGTTGTGGTCTACACCCATATGGTTTGAGAAAGAGGGACTTCTTTCCTTCCAACACATGCACTGAAAACTCAAAAGATTAAATTATCACGGGAGTATTCTTACATATAAAAAAAAATATAAATAAATAAATAAATGAAAGTGAACAAACACGAGCAATAACTTTTGGTAGAGTTTTACGTTTACTGCCGAAGGTCCATTTTTATCCCCCAACTAACAAGAAAACCAAAGAACTTAGCGCACAATTGCAGAAATATAGAAGCAAAAATTAATTCCTTTCTGTTTAATATTGCAAAGGACTTTACTGAAATGAGTATTCGCGTCCTTGTCTATTATGACAATCTTTTTATCTTTCTATAAATCAGAGGGTCGAGTCAAAGCACACATTCGCTATATGTCAACATATCCCTGATGAAATCAAAGCAAAATACTACAATCATATGTGATAATACCTCTACTACTATCAACAAAATTACAATTATCTTTTCTTATAAACGACTTATGAGGATTTAGGTATAATTATTTTTAAATTTCAAAGGCAACATATAAATTCTGGGAATCTCAATTATCTTAATTAGCTCAATTGTAATTATAAATTTCATGACAATGATAGTAATTAACAATAATTATCTCTAGATAATCTTTTTCAAAACTCTTTAATTATAATATATCAAAGGGATAGAGATATTAAAGATTTCTTTAACACAAAAAACTATATTAAAGAATGGGTATGTGAAAAAATATAAAAAGTTTGTCTCTGTATGCAGTAACAAAATTAAAATCGCATTTCATTTGCAACATTAAAGAATGCATTTTGCTTAAGTTTCATAATCTCTTAAGGAGTTGTACATGAAAAATTAATATATATATATATATATATATATATATATATATATATATATATATATATATATATATATATATATATATATATATATATATATATATATATATATATATCTTCTTCAACTAATTCCAGTTTTAATTTTTTTGAATTACTATTCAACAGAACTACCTCAGGAGACAAGGGGTAGTTATAAACTTTTTCTCCTTTGCATACTTACAGTCGGGTAGGTACTTAACTTCCTTTTTTACTCTCTTTCCTTTTCCTACCCAAAAATACTGCCCAATATCTGTCTTCTGGTGTTCAACTGGCTAGCTTTCACGGGGAATTTTGCGTGTAGGAGCTGTTCCTCCCCTGTTTCTTTGGTTTCTGGATGAACTTCGTCTCTTTCAAATACAGGAAATGGCTGTTTGGCTGTTTGGCATTCATTTTGACAAACATTATCATGGCTAAAACTTTCAAAGCTTTATTTTATCTATCTAACATATCCCTTCGGACAAATAATGTATATACTGCAACTAGCAAAAAAAAATAAAGAATCATTCATAGACTCACGTCCATTATCACGTAATATCTATCTTTGGAATTCTCGGCAATCAAATAATAATCTCATTGGCGGAGTAGGGAACGAAACAAAAATAAAACAAACTTGGCATCTCAACCATATCTGGGCAGGTGGAGAATCTCTTT
>JAXCGZ010010011.1:30000-55127 GCA_037179515.1 Halocaridina rubra
TATATATATATATATATATATATATATATATATATATATATATATATATATATATATATATATATATATATATATATATATATATATATATATATATATATATATATATATATATATATATATATATATATATATATATATATATATATATATATATATATATATATATACTATATATATATATATATATATATATATATATATATATATATATATATATATATATATATATATATATATATATATATATATATATATATATATATATATATATATATATATATATATATATATATATATATATATATATATATATATATATATATATATATATATATATATATATATATATATATATATATATATATATATATATATATATATATATATATATATATATATATATATATATATATATATATATATATAGATATATATATAAATCTAGCAACATATAATCAAGAAATGAACTGTCATTTACAAGATAATGTTCTTAGTTATCAGATAAGACCACATTTAGACTGATACGTTTTGTTCATGAAGTGTTATACAATATAATCACTCTGTCGCCAGTGTTCGTGAAAATGGAATAACCACATGTCTTTTGACATAAAACATAATTCGTTTTTCATAGAAAGATATTACTTTCTGTATAATCGGAAATTGAACGGACAGAAACTTCACTACTCACATTGGAAATTGGTCCAGAAATAATAGATAAGTGGCACTAAATACTGGAGAACAAGAAAAACTGACCTTAGTTACCAAAGAATCCAGCTCATACCAGGAAAGGATTTACAGAATTCAACATGGCTTCCCTATAATTATTCGTCTGTCTTCTCTGCAGCACTAAGAATGCTTTCACAACCCTGCCCCTCAGCATAACATCCCCACTTCCATTACCACGTGACTCTATCGCATAACCATAGCTACAGATTATAGTGCTCGAAATTCGTTAATATACAAAACCAACACAAAGGCATTAAAAACTTCATAAGCACAGGCAATAATTGATATCTAACATAACTATGCTTATTTACACCACACTCTCATACAGCTTACAGTTATTTATGCAATCTACAATGTACATATGTCATGCACACAAAGTGAACATTTTCCACTAAAAGGGTACCAATAAGCCAAATTCTGGAGCTCTCCATGCATGGTTTTCTCCATGCTGTCATTATAGAACTTTATATGTAGCTCTATCATATATCTGGTTGTTGAAATAGACCTTCTGCCAATTTAAAATGTTCATATTAGTCTCCATGTACTAACAAGATTTCTAAGGTATTTTAAGAGTATTTGGTTGACTAGTATATTTCGTTATGGGGATCACCAAAGAGTAGTGATCATTTAGGCTCTTGTATTTTATGCTAGTCAGTTTGCTGTCTTTAAAAAAATAAATAAATAAATAAATAAAAAAATCAGTGAAAGCATGGAGGATCGCATTAAGTTTTGGACACGTTTTATTCTAATTTGCTTAATATAAGACTCTAGCACTTTATAAAAATTCATATAGCTACAGGATTATAATAATTTCAACTAAAGCAAGTCATGGCTCTTTACTATATCTACTCCAAGAGTTGTGAATATTCATCATTTGAAATTTTTGACAAAAGTTCACAATTATAGTATTCAAATTAAGTTTCTTTTTATAGGTTTATTTGTTCTGTCCACTTAATTTATTATGGTATTCAACATTGTAAAGAACTGATGTAGTGAGCGGACATTTTTGTACTCTCAGATGGTCCCAAGAGATTGCAAGCATTATCTTCAGACTTCCAATTTCAAACAAATCAGCAGTTCAGCAAATACTGTAGCTACGAAGTATAATGAAGATGGCCACGGTCTTTCACAGTCAGGTGCGGGGAACTAATCCACTAAAATCACTTCCCAGACTTGCTTTGATAATCAGAAGAATAAATAGTTTATATTTAATTATGTCGATGTGGCCGCCGTGGCCGGGTGGTAGCTCTCTCGATTTTTATTAGTCATGTTGTCGGTTCGAGACCTGTCACTTGAGGTAAAGGTCGCACCCTCCCTAAACCAAAGTCCTTCGTAAGAGGACACTTTCCTAACCATAACTAGAAAAGGGAGTCCATAACGTAATACTGGGTCAATATAATAATGTCGACATAATACGAATTTTGTTTTATTAGCACTTTTCAACTTTGAGTAAGGAATGGGAGATGATAGAACTCCAGGTAAGGTGTTTTTTTTTTATATATATATATAACGGATAGAAAATTGCAAAAGTAATTGTGTCATGCATGTATTTGATAATGTTCATTTTTTGAGACTAAGCGGCCATAAAACAAATTATCATATAATATAGACGCATAACCAAATCTAGCTGTGAAAGATAAGATATAGAGCACCTTACTCAAGAATATTACCCGAATGGCTGCAATACGAGTTGACAGACCCTCAGTCGAGTACACCATTGGGCGTCACAAAAGGGCATACAATTTTAATTTCCCAGCCACGCTCTGTGTTCACCCCATAATGGGAAATAAATAGTGACGCACATGACAAAAGGACAATTGCTTTTACTATTATTATTATTATTATTATTATTATTATTATTATTATTATTATTATTATTATTATTATTATTATTATTATTATTATTATTATTATTATTATTATGCACCCCTTCCATTTTTGGACAAAACTAGGCTCATATACCTAATGAATTATAATTGTCATGGCAGTCAGCGGCAAACTTGAAACATCAGGAAAGAGTTCACAGCCCGTCAAGTTCTAAGGTTAGAAAGGGCATTTATTCAGGGTAGCAATCACATCTGCCAAAACCAAGATCCTACGCATGATGACACCGTCCTAGTTCTTAGCTGAAAGGGAGTCTGTGATGTAAAACCGGCCATATCTTATAAATGATGATTCATTCATATGAAATGATATTGGTGAGTGGCAGTGTGTGATTTCTCATATTTCCTTTAAAAAAAAGTAACAACAAAACCAAAATTAACATAACTAAGCTAACCTAATCTAGCAAACCTAGCCAATCTAACCAAGTTACTGTAACTAACCAAACCTAACTAGGGTAAGAATCGTTCATCATGAGGATTAAACTATGACGGCATCCATTACTGATTGTCAGCAGTGTTGCCAACCAAATGTGTGACTTTGCCTTAAAAATCCCTAAAGTGTCAAAATATCCCTAGGTGACCATACAGATAGTAAAATATTCCTACGTGTCTCTTCAGTTGTACCTCTGAAAGAAAATTTATTTAGTTGATTGAGCACCAGTCAGTATAATCAAAATTTACCATACTATACATATATTTTATGTTTGTGAAAAGATAATAACAAAAACACGCAGTTTAAGAGTATTCAGTAAAATAAGATATATATATATATATATATATATATATATATATATATATATATATATATATATATATATATATATATATATATATATATATATATATATATATATATATATATATATATATATATATATATATATATATATATATATATATATATATATACATATATATATATATATATATATATATATATATATATATATATATATATATATATATATATATATATATATATATATATATATATATATATATATATATATATATATATATATATATATATATATATATATATATATATATATATATATATATATATATATATATATATATATATATACATATATATATATATATATATATATATATATATATATATATATATATATACTACGTGTGTTTATAATCCACAAAATTGGATTAACGGTCCTAAAAAAATAATAGTATAAAAATGCGAAATATATGAATAACGGCCATGCAAAAAAAATCGAAAAAAAAATTCATTTTGGTAAATAACTGGCCACCTCGGAGGCACTTTTCTGCCATGCTTCTCCTCTTCTACCGCTTAATGCAATCAGATATTATGAAGAGAATGGAAAAAAGCATTAAGAACAAGCAGCAAACAAACTTGCCATATAAAATCGTCTGGGAAAGAGCGAAAGAGCATGCAAGGGTGCATCAGCTGATATGGATGCGACAAAACGTTTGCAGATAAAGGTTCGTTCTCCCGCATCCTCCTCCTCTTCTACCACTTAATGCGATTGGATATTATGGAGAGATTGGAAAAAATGCTAAATATAGTACATGGATGAGCATTAAGAACAAACAGCAAATAAAGTTGCGATATAATCTCATCAGGGAATAGCGTGAGAGAGTGCATTAGCTGATAGAGAGGCGGCAAAATGTTTGCAGATAGAGATTCGTTCTCCCTCATCCTCCTCCTCGTTTACCGCTTAAAGCGATCGGATATTATAGAGAGAATGGTAAAAAATCATTAAGTACAAACAGCAAACAAACTTGCATTATAATCTCGTCAGGGATATAGCGTGTGAGAGTGCATCAGCTGATACGCATGCGGGAAAACTTTTAGAGATAGAGATTCGTTATTCCGCATCCTCCTCTTCTACCGCTTAACGCGATCGGATATTATGAAGAGAATGGAAAAAAAGCATTAAGAACACACAGCAAAAAGACTTGCCATATAATATCGTCAGGGAAAAAGCGTGCTAGAGCAAAAACGTTTGCAGATAGAGGTTCGTTCTCCCGCATCCTCGCGCTCACATTACCATGCACGTCCCAGTGTATGCAAGTTGCCCACCATATAATAGGGTGCATTAATTTGTTTACTGTATAGTAAATCTCTATATCTTTATACTGCACACTATATATATGTTAATATAAATAATTCCAGGTCATTTTGCTTTGTTATGTACTTATAAAATATGTTTTACTTATCTTATATCTTTGGAATAGTGTGTCTATGTATGGTTGTGAAATGCATCTATGCCAATTATCATTGCTTTTTATGGAATATGACTCGTTACGTTACTCGAATATTACATTACACGGCACTTCTGAGAACCTATCTCTGCGTTATTACAAGAACTAGGTTTATATATATATATATATATATATATATATATATATATATATATATATATATATATATATATATATATATATATATATATATATATATATATATATATATATATATATATATATATATATATATAGATATATGTGTGTGTGTGTGTGTGTGTGTGTGTGTGTGTGTGTGTGTGTGTGTGTGTGTGTGTGTGTGTGTGTGTAATTACCTAATTGTGTTTACGGAAAAGAGCCCAAAGCTTGTATCTTCCCGTCTCCTGATCGGTTCCATTTTATACTTGGTGATACTTATCATACCTGTCCTTAAAACTATGGATTGAGATAGCATTAACTACCTCCTCGCTTAGCGCATTCCAATTATCAACTACTCTTACACTGGAAAAGTATTTCCTTACATTCTGCAAAGAAGTTTTCGTACAAAGCTTCAAACTATGACCTCTAGTTCTAGAGCCTGCCATATCAAAAAATCGATCCATATCCACTCTATCATAACCATGAAGGAATTTAAAGACTGCCACCATATCCCCCCTCAATCTTCTAGCTTCGAGTGATGGCAAGTATAATTCCCGTAGCCTCTCCTCATAACTGAGATTGTGTATTTTTGGCACCAGTTTCGTGGCATGTCTTTGAACTTTTTCAAGCTTAGCTATGTGCTTTTTCAAGTGCGGCTTCCAAAAGGGGGCTGCATATTCAATTTTTTGCCTCACATAGGCTACATGAATATTTCTGAACATTTTCTTGTCCATATGCCTGAAGGGTACCCTTCATTTTAAGAAAGCATATGCTGCCCTTAGTTTGCCATTTATGTGTATTTCTGGAGACAAATCTGCCAGAATGTGTACTCCTAGATTTTTCTCATTCTCTGTCTCTTGAAGTTATACTCCTGCCATTGAGTGTGTGATTACCTAATTGTGATTACCTAATTGTGTTTACGGGAAAGAGCCCAAAGCTTGTATCTTCCCGTCTCCTGACCGGTTCCATTTTAGACTTAGTGATACTTATCATACCTGTCCTTAAAACTATGGATTGAGATAGCATTAACTACCTCCTCGCTTAGCGCATTCCAATTATCAACTACTCTTACACTGGAAAAGTATTTCCTTACATTCTGCAAAGAAGTTTTCGTACAAAGCTTCAAACTATGACCTCTAGTTCTAGAGCCTGCCATATCAAAAAATCGATCCATATCCACTCTATCATAACCATGAAGGAATTTAAAGACTGTCACCATATCCCCCCTCAATCTTCTAGCTTCGAGTGGTGGTAAGTCTAATTCCCTCAGCCTCTCATCATAACTGAGATTGCGTATTTCTGGCACCAGTTTCGTGGCATGTCTTTGAACTTTTTCAAGCTTAGCTATGTGCTTTTTCAAGTGCAGATTCCACATTCCCTTGTCCATGTGCCTGAAGGCTACCCTTACATTTGATAAGAATGCATATGCTGCCCTTACTATGCCATTTATATGCATTTCTGGAGACAAATCGGCCAGTATGTTTACTCCTAGATCTCTTTCATTTTCTGTCTCTTGAAGTTGTACTCCAGCCACCGAGTAGTCAAGCTTGGGCCTTCTTGCACTTGTACCCATTCTCATTACCTTGCATTTTGAAGTATTGAATTTCATTAGCCACTTTTCTGACCACTCATGCAGACTATTTAGATCTTCCTGAAGTTCTCTACCATTGTTCTCGTTTCTTACTTTCTTCACAATCTTTGCATCATCTGCAAACATATTCATGAATGAATTTACAGCCTCTGGTAGGTCATTTACATATACAAGGAACAAAAGTGGCCCTAAAACTGAACCCTGTGGAACTCCACTACTAACTCTTCTCCATTCAGACACTGAGGGGTGTGTGTGTGTGTGTGGGTGTGTGTGTGGTGTGTGTGTGTGTGTGTGTGTGTGTGTGTGTGTGTGTGTGTGTGTGTGGTGTGTGTGTGTGTGTAATTACCTAATTGAGCTTATGAGAAAGAGCCCCATGCTAATAATTTCCCATCTCCAGTTGTGTTCCATTTTTGTCCTTAGTTATACTTATCATACTTGTCCTTAAAAATAGAGTTAGCATTAACTACCTTCTACTTAGCCAAATCCAATTATCAACTACTCTTACACAAAAAAATTACTTCCTTACATCCTGCAAAGAAGCTTCCTTACCAAGCTTTAAACTATGACCTCTAGTTCTAGTGCCAGCCATATCAAAATATAGATCCTCATCCATTCAGTTATAACCAAGAAAGGAATTTAAAAACCATCACCATATACCCCCTCATTCTTCTAGCTTTGAGTGATGGTAAGTTTATTTCTCTCAGCCTCTCCTCATAACTGAGATTGCTTATTTCTGGCACCAGTTTTGTTAATGTGTGTGAACTTTTTCAAGCTTAACTATGTGTTTTTTTTTTAAGTGTGAATTCCAAAAGGGGTCTGCATATTCAAGTTCTGGCCTCACATAGGTTACATAGATATATATGAACATTTCCTTGTCCATGTGCCTGGAGGCTACCCTTAAATTTGCTAAGAAAGCAAATGCTGCCCTTAATCAGCCATTTATATGCATTTCCGGTGACAAATCTGTAAGTATGGTTACTCCTAGACCTCTCTCATTCTCTGTCTCTCGAAGTTTCGCTCCTGCTATTGAGTATTCAAGCTTGGGCCTCTTGCACTTGTGCCCATTCTCAGTACCTTATATTTTGAAATATTGAATCTCATTGGCCACTTTTCTGACCACTCATGCAGACTATTTAGGTTTTCCTGAAGTCTTCGACTATTGCTCTCATTTCTTACTTTCTTCACAATCTTTCCATCATCTGCAATCACATTCGTGAATGAATTTACAGACTCTGGTAGGTTATTTCCATATACAAGGAACAAAACTGGCCCTAAAACTGAGCCCTATGGAACTCCATTACTACCTCTTCTCCATTCAGACACTGACTGTCTTCCTCTAACCCTGTGTTCCCTTCCTCCTAAGTAAGTTCATGCATTCCAAGACGTCTTCCTCTATTGATACCATTGCTTTCAGCTTCATAATAAGTTTCCCATGTGGGACCGTAGCAAATGCTTTCTGGAATTCTAGGAATATGCAATCCGCCCAGCTCTCTCTTTCCTGTAAGATTCGTCTTACCTCATCATAAAATTCTAATAAGTTGATCTACCTCTCTGGAGGCATGTTGTCTCACTGACAAAAAGTTTAAGGATTCCAAGTGAAGAGTGATGAGTTTTCTTAATGGTTTCTCCATAACTTTGTAAGCTATGCTGGTCGAGGATTTAGGTCTATAGTTTAGAACAGTATTCCTCCTTCCCTTTTTGAAGATAGGTATCACATTTGAGTGTTTCGAGCATCTTGAAATCTCCCCTGATTCCAGCAACTTTCCAAGTATGATTGATAGTGCTGCTGATATTGATTTAACACATTTCTTAAGTACATAAGAGGATATATCATTAGGACCTGTAGCCTTATGGGCATCTAATGCCATCAGCACTTTGAATACCCCTGTGGCTGAAAGGATGATGTTCTCTAATACCGGAACATGAGGTCTTACCTCTGCAATCTGTCTGGGTGGGGTATTTTTTGCTGTAAATGCTGACTGAAACTCCTTGTTAATTTCTTCGCAGATCTTTTCATCCATCTCAGTGATGCTCCCATCCGCTCTTTTTAGCTTTAAAACCTGTTCTTTGACTTTCAATTTTCCTCTCATAAAGCTGTGGAAGAGTTTGTAATTTTCTGTAGCCTTCCTGGTGATATCTCTTTCACAGTCTCTCTCTGCCTCTCTTCTTTTACTTAGGTAATTATCTCTTGCTCTTTTATAAGTCTGCCAGCCATTTATGCCTATTCTCCTCTGATGCCTTTTCCAGCATTTGTCTCTCCAATCCTTAGCTCTCTTACACTCATTACTGAACCCTTTCTCTCTGGCATGAATAACTACTATCCTCCCTTATTCCTCACAAAAGATTTTGTACCTTTCTTGTACAGATTTGCTGTTAAATAAGGTCCTCCAGTCAATAACTGCAAAAAGCTAAATAATTTTGATGTAATCTCCTCTAGGATAGTTCCTCTTCGAATCCTCAGTGCCGCTACTTTTAGGCAGGACATCTTTTATGATATACTCCATCAACAACACACATTGGTCACTCCAATGGCTCTTGTTGGTTCCAGTGCATGCTGGTGTAGAAAATTCCCTTGTACACAATCTAGGAACCTTGCCCCAAATGAGTCCTCACTGCTATGTGGATCAAGATCCAATCTATCTCTCTATGATTAATATCTCCAAAATCAAAGTTATACATTTTCTCTCTCGTGCAATGTTAACAACTGAGTTTATGACTTCGGTAGTACCTATAAGACTTTCCTCATAAACTGCTAGCCTATTTTGGTTTTTGATGGGTTATATACAACAGTTATCATAATGTTCTCTGACCCAGAATTTATGCGAGCAATAAGAAATTCCTTGAACTTACTTTTTGTGGTAAAATTTCTATCTTCAACCTGAAATCTTTCGCTTGTCAGTAGCGCTATCCCTCCACCAGTCCTTTCAGATCTTTCAACCTTTAATATTCTGAAACCCTTAGGAAAAACTGTGACACTGCTTATGTCCTCACTTAACTTAGTCTTTGTAACTGCTAATATATATGCCTTACTGTTGCGAATCCTATCCTTTATTTCTACTGTCTTTCCAGCTTTTCATCAGCATTTGTGCACAACAATCTTATTGAGGCTGGATTCCTTTATCTTCAATCATTATCCTCTTTATCTCCCTTTGTCTGGAAGAACTCTGAAACATATTTTTCTTCTCTTATTTTTTTCCCTAATTTAACCTTCTGGCTCCCTGTAACAAGTTTTTGATCCTTCCCATCTCTTCCTCATCAATGCTTCTCACATGTGTCCCCTCTCTCAAAGGTTACTTTCATTGGTCTCTCTTTGCCCTCCCTAGAATAAATACCAAGTCGGTGAATTCTTGCAATATTCTCTAGACCACACACTACTCCAAACTTCCTTTTCAGGTCTAAAACCCTGGCTTTATTATCCTCCTCAGCCATGTTGACGCCTGTGATTCACTTATGCCTGGAATTCGCACTGTCTTCTCTTTATCAAGTGCCTGTTTAATCAGTGGATTAGCCCTTTCCATCACATTATCTGTAATTTTTTTCATTACTGTTTTTTT
Organism: Halocaridina rubra; assembly: GCA_037179515.1. Taxonomy (NCBI): domain Eukaryota; kingdom Metazoa; phylum Arthropoda; class Malacostraca; order Decapoda; family Atyidae; genus Halocaridina; species Halocaridina rubra. Next base: position 40,125 of record JAXCGZ010010011.1, read on the forward strand.
ATAGTCAACTGTTTGTACGTTTTTAGTGCCACCACTCTCACCGCCTCTTTGACTGCCACATTCCCCTTTACAGCATCTGCAAAAGAAGTTTTCATGGCATCATGTTCCGTATTCAGCTTCTGAAACTTTTTTGCGAACTGTCCAATGTTTTTCTTTATGTGGATATTCCAAGCTGCAATCTCCTCTCTCAGAAGAGAGCAGTGAGCTAGCATTTTATTTATTCAGGTTGTCATTCAACTGTTTCTTGTTATCTTCTTATTTAGAACTTCTGGTTTCTAGTTCACTCTTTTCCCCTTTCATCTTCATTATTCACTTTTCTAGTTCTTTTATTTTCCCTTGTGCCTTATTTGCTTCCTCCAGAAATCTTATTACCTCTATAAGCATTTAATTTCCTTTCATTTCTCTATCCATATTCCAATTTTTATCATCCAGTTATATTACAAAAGTGTCAAGAACCTTGACTTTTTCCATCAGGCTTCTAAGAGCTACTACCCCTCTTAAATCCCCCAGACATCCTCTACCACCCCTCCCCCAACCATTGGATGAGGGGGTTAGGAACAGAGATGGTTTCATTATGATCTTTTGCTTTTTACAGAATATAGAGTGAAAAAAGAGAAAAAAAATTCTATTTAACTTCACAGATATGAGTACTATTTATTACTTATTTCATGTCTTTTCTGGTAACACACATCCTAACATAAAATTTGACATTGGTGATAAGAGAAGAAAAAATACAAAACAAAAGCCCACATGAAGTAAAACTCAAATACGCAACCGAGGAGAAAACCACTTGATGCTAAGACTCCTGTTTCTGCTATATTTTCCTCTTAACTACTAAACTGGTCATTTCAGAGGAAATAATATCATTCATTTTCTAACCAAGGTATGTTAGCACAGAATCAGAATTTAAATCTAGCTCAATTTAATAAAACAAACAAAAGAATAAAAAAGAACAAAGCAAAAAAAAAATAAAACAACTGTGTTACTTGGCAACTTAACACTTTTGACAGGTATATTTTTTTTAAATATTTATTTATTTATCCATTTATCTCGTATAACAAATTGACAATCAACTTAATCTGTATGACAAGGATATTGACTGCAACAAGATATGGATCCACAGGATCAAGTAATAAGGCTGTAAGGCTCTCCCCGATTAACACAAAGTATTAGGTAATGTAATGGCTTCGCCTCTAAAAACTCTTTTAAACTTCCTTCAAGACAGGACAGGACACTTTCTTCTCAAGTATCTTCTCATAAAAAGTTCCCTCTAATTTTTTAGATTAGTCTCACTTACTACAAATATATTTTTTTACTCACAGTTTATTACTGTAGACGCTATTCACTCAAAAACAAGAAAAAATCTAGAGATACTGATTGTATTTGATCTAATGCCCGCCGTGTGTGTGTGTGTGTGTGTGTGTGTGTGTGTGTGTGTGTGTGTGTGTGTGTGTGTGTGTGTGTGTGTGTGACTGCGTGTAATTACCTAGGGAAAATTACCTAATTGTGCTTACGGGAAAGAGCCTCATGCTCGTTACTTCCCGTTATCTGGTCTATTCCATTTTTGTGCTTAGGGACACTAATCATACTTGTCCTCAAAATTATGGACTGAGTTAGCATTAACTACCACCTTGCTTAGCAAATTCCAATCATCAACTACTCTTGTACTAAAAAAGTACTTCCTTACATCCTGCAAGAAGTTTTCTTACGAAGTTTCATATTATCGATCCCTATCCACTCAGTCATAAACCATGAAGGAATATAAACACAATCACCATATCCCCCCTCATTCTTCTAGCTTCGAGTGATGGTAAATCTAATTCCATCAACCTCTCCTCATAACTGAGATTCTGGCACCGGCTTCGTAGCATGTCTTTGAACTTTTTCCAGCTTATTTATGTGGTTTTTTTTTCAAGTGTGGATTCCAAAAAGGACTGCATATTGCAGGTTTTACCTCACACAGGTTACATAAGAATTTCTGAACATTTCCTCTGTCCATGTGTTTAACCCTTTGTTAGTCATGTGGGATTTCCGAACATGGTTAGTCACATTGGGGGCTTACACATCCCAAAAAAAGGGGCTCATAGTGTTACAAATATGCCAAAATTAGACATATTGCAATTTCAGAATATCTCTGCTGTGTCTGCTGAACTGCTTAAATGCCTTTTATCTGATTGTTTTTATTATAAAATATCATTGTAGGATAAATTATAAAATTAAGGAAAAAATGAAAAATATAGATTTCGATCACGTTTGTTTTGAAAATAAGCATATGATATTTCATTTTATGGGTTATTTATAAAAATCTAATACAATTGATATTAGAAAAATAACATAACAGGCAATCTCCGTTACAATATACATTAAAAATCAAAACTTGAAGTAATGACATAATTACACTTGGAAATAGACAAAAAAATAGAATGTTTTCATAAACATATGTTGTATATTGAAGTTTAACACAGCAATGCAATAAACAAGAAAAGTTTTGTTCATAAAAAATAACCACAATATTTTCCACAAATTGAAATGGAGAGAAACATATATGTGAGCTCATTATATAGCCTTTATCTTTCACTCTGATTCACTATAGGCTCCTGCATTCTCGCACTGTGCAACTTATAATTTTCTCACCTTGATCACTGCAAACATGTTTTCCAAAAGTGCTACACACTGTTTTCGCCTTTTAATCCTCTGACCAGGTACAAAATGTACATCTCTTTGCCTGGCCTCGTGATGGCTGTAAGGTTGCAGTTGTTGCAGCTGCAGCTGATGGCTCCCGTCTTGCAATACCTGCTTTGGCAGTTCTTGGCAGGTGGAGGTTCTGAGATCTCCTCTTCAAAGTCTCCTCTAAAAGCACCAGAGCTACATTCCTGATTAATTTGTGGCGATTCAGTTTAGTCCTTGGGTTGTGAGAGTAGAGGATTTGCAAATTTATACAGGTGATGTACAGGAGAGAAAAATATTCACTTAGGGGCCAATGCCGGCTGTTTCTGGAAATATCATACTTACTTGTCATCATGTCCACCACATCAGGTCCATCTTTGGTTGAATTATAGAAAGTGATGATTTCAAGCTTCTTGGTCTATCTTGTTATCATGAGGCATGTTGCTAACAAGTATAATATTTTTCTTTTTGTTTTAAACCTTAATCTTTGTTATGTATGAGACTAATAAAAGTTTGCCTCCAAATCCAAACATGCTGTCCTCAAGAGGCCTATTCTTTGTCACCTAAAATTCTTGGGGAATATCAGCCTTGTTCTTTCTGACTGTCCCTTCAGCAGTCAAGTTATGGTCATGAAGTAGTGAAATATACAAGAAATAAATAACGAAGCACTGAAATACATTAATAGCAGCAATTCATTGCATAATTATATCACAGAGTAGGTTACAGATACACACTGATACATATTGTGGACTTATATCTACATATTATAATTTCTCATTAAATAGGAGAAAAAAATATAAAACCTGAAAATGTACCTTCGTTAGTCAGGTGGGGTGACCGGACACCCAAAAAGACAAAACCTTTATCTGCCTCCTACAAGAGCTGAGGTACAACTGAGCCACACCTCGTGCTAAACACCCTCACTGGGTCAGGAATATACTAGGATGGAGCAAAAGATACGAGTAGCCATTTAGGATACATCAGTACTTTAAAAAATTTTGGAGTGCTAAAATACCCCACTTGGCCAACGAAGGGTTAAAGACTAGCCTTACATATGCTAAGAAATTATATGTTGGCCTTACTATGCAATCTAAATGCATTTCTAGATACAAATTTGCCAGCATGTTTGCTCATAGATTTCTCTCTTTTTTCATCGCTTGAAGTTCTGCTCCTGCTATTGAGTATCCAGGTTTGAACCTTCTCGCATTTGTACCCAAGTTCTAATTACCTAATTGTAATTACCTAATTGTAATTACATAATTGTGTTAATATCTAATTGTTATAACATAATTGTGCTTACTGGAAAGAGCCCCAAGCTTGTAACATCACGTCTCCTAATTGGTTCCCTTTGTACTTGGCGATACTTATCATACTTGTTCTTAAAACCATGGATTGAGTTAGCATTAAGTACCTCCTCGCTTAGCGTATTCCAATTATCAACAACTCTTACACGAAAAAAAGTACTTCCTTACATCCTTCAAAGAAGATTTCATATGAAGCTTCAAGCTATGACTTCTGGTTCTAGTGCCACCCATGTCAAAATATCAATCCCTATCCACTCTTTCATAACCATTAAGGAATTTAAAGACCTTCCCCATAGCTCCCCTCAATCTTCTAGCTTCGAGTGATGGTAAGTTTAATTCCCTCAGCCTTTCATCATAACTGAGATTGCGTATTTCTGGCACCAGTTTCGTGGTATGTCCTTGAACTTTTTCCAGCTTAACTAAGTGCTTTTTCAAGTGTGGATTCCAAAAGGGGGCTACATATTCAACTCTCGGCCTTACATTGGATACATAAATATTTCTGAGCATCTCATTGTCCATTTGACTGAATGATACCTTTACATTTGCTAAGAAAGCATATGCTGTCCTTACTATGCCATTTATATGTATATATATATATATATATATATATATATATATATATATATATATATATATATATATATATATATATATATATATATATATATATATATATATATATATATATATATATATATATATATATATATATATATATATATATATATATATATATATATATATATATATATATATATATATATATATATATATATATATATATATATATATATATATATATATATATATATATATATATATATATATATATATATATATATATATATATATATATATATATATATATATATATATATATATATATATATATATATATATATATATATATATATATATATATATATATATATATATATATATATATATATATATATATATATATATATATATATATATATATATATATATATATATATATATATATATATATATATATATATATATATATATATATATATATATATATATATATATATATATATATATATATATATATATATATATATATATATATATATATATATATATATATATATATATATATATATATATATATATATATATATATATATATATATATATATATATATATATATATATATATATATATATATATATATATATATATATATATATATATATATATATATATATATATATATATATATATATATATATATATATATATATATATATATATATATATATATATATATATATATATATATATATATATATATATATATATATATATATATATATATATATATATATATATATATATATATATATATATATATATATATATATATATATATATATATATATATATATATATATATATATATATATATATATATATATATATATATATATATATATATATATATATATATATATATATATATATATATATATATATATATATATATATATATATATATATATATATATATATATATATATATATATATATATATATATATATATATATATATATATATATATATATATATATATATATATATATATATATATATATATATATATATATATATATATATATATATATATATATATATATATATATATATATATATATATATATATATATATATATATATATATATATATATATATATATATATATATATATATATATATATATATATATATATATATATATATATATATATATATATATATATATATATATATATATATATATATATATATATATATATATATATATATATATATATATATATATATATATATATATATATATATATATATATATATATATATATATATATATATATATATATATATATATATATATATATATATATATATATATATATATATATATATATATATATATATATATATATATATATATATATATATATATATATATATATATATATATATATATATATATATATATATATATATATATATATATATATATATATATATATATATATATATATATATATATATATATATATATATATATATATATATATATATATATATATATATATATATATATATATATATATATATATATATATATATATATATATATATATATATATATATATATATATATATATATATATATATACATATGTATATATATATATATATATATATATATATATATATATATATATATATATATATATATATATATATATATATATATATATATATATATATATATATATATATACAAATAAGCACATTACATATGTGAAAACATGAATCATTTTTTTACCCCGACCGGAACTTGAACCTAGGACTTATGATTACTAAGTCAAGGCGCTACCACTACACCACAGAAGGTTAAAAGGAACCCAACCTTATAGCTTATATCTGCTATACTTAGGAATGAACGCATTCTAACTGAATGCCACTATGTTCATATTACAGATTCCCCAACCTCACTCGTGGCTTCATTTTAGCATTTAATTCAATTTCCAATCTCATTCGGGCCATGAAATACAAATAAGCACATTACATATGTGAAAACATGAATCATTTTTTTACCCCGACCGGAACTCAAACCTAGGACTTATGATTACTAAATCAAGGCGCTACCACTACACCACAGAAGGTTAAAAGGAACCCAACCTTATAGCTTATATCTGCTATACTTAGGAATGAACGCATTCTAACTGAATGCCACTATGTTCATATTACAGATTCCCCAACCTCACTCGTGGCTTCATTTTAGCATTTAATTCAATTCCCAATCTCATTCGGGCCATGAAATTACAAATAAGCACATTACATATGTGAAAACATGAATCATTTTTTTACCCCGACCGGAACTCGAACCTAGGACTTATGATTACTAAGTCAAGGCGCTACCACTACACCACAGAAGGTTAAAAGGAACCCAACCTTATAGCTTATATCTGCTATACTTAGGAATGAACGCATTCTATCTGAATGCCACTATGTTCATATTACAGATTCCCCAACCTCACTCGTGGCTTCATTTTAGCATTTAATTCAATTCCCAATCTCATTCGGGCCATGAAATACAAATAAGCACATTACATATGTGAAAACATGAATCATTTTTTTACCCCGACCGGAACTCGAACCTAGGACTTATGATTACTAAGTCAAGGCGCTACCACTACACCACAGAAGGTTAAAAGGAACCCAACCTTATAGCTTATATCTGCTATACTTAGGAATGAACGCATTCTAACTGAATGCCACTATGTTCATATTACAGATTCCCCAACCTCACTCGTGGCTTCATTTTAGCATTTAATTCAATTCCCAATCTCATTCGGGCCATGAAATATCAAATAAGCACATTACATATGTGAAAACATGAATCATTTTTTTTACCCCGACCGGAACTCGAACCTAGGACTTATGATTACTAAGTCAAGGCGCTACCACTACACCACAGAAGGTTAAAAGGAACCCAACCTTATAGCTTATATCTGCTATACTTAGGAATGAACGCATTCTAACTGAATGCCACTATGTTCATATTACAGATTCCCCAACCTCACTCGTGGCTTCATTTTAGCATTTAATTCAATTCCCAATCTCATTCGGGCCATGAAATTATCAAATAAGCACATTACATATGTGAAAACATGAATCATTTTTTTTACCCCGACCGGAACTCGAACCTAGGACTTATGATTACTAAGTCAAGGCGCTACCACTACACCACAGAAGGTTAAAAGGAACCCAACCTTCTAGCTTATATCTGCTATACTTAGGAATGAACACATTCTAACTGAATGACACTATGTTCATATTACAGATTCCCCAACCTCACTCGTGGCTTCATTTTAACATTTAATTCAATTCCCAATCTCATTCGGGCCATGAAATTATCAAATAAGCACATTACATATGTGAAAACATGAATCATTTTTTTTACCCCGACCGGGACTCGAACCTAGGACTTATGATTACTAAGTCAAGGCGCTACCACTACACCACAGAAGGTTAAAAGGAACCCAACCTTATAGCTTATATCTGCTATACTTAGGAATGAACGCATTCTAACTGAATGCCACTATGTTCATATTACAGATTCCCCAACCTCACTCGTGGCTTCATTTTAGCATTTAATTCAATTCCCAATCTTATTCGGGCCATGAAATTATCAAATAAGCACATTACATATGTGAAAACATGAATCATTTTTTTTACCCCGACCGGGACTCGAACTTAGGACTTATGATTACTAAGTCAAGGCGCTACCACTACACCACAGAAGGTTAAAAGGAACCCAACCTTATAGCTTATATCTGCTATACTTAGGAATGAACGTATTCTAACTGAATGCCACTATGTTCATATTACAGATTCCCCAACCTCACTCGTGGCTTCATTTTAGCATTTAATTCAATTCCCAATCTCATTCGGGCCATGAAATTATCAAATAAGCACATTACATATGTGAAAACATGAATCATTTTTTTTTACCCCGACCGGGACTCGAACCTAGGACTTATGATTACTAAGTCAAGGCGCTACCACTACACCACAGAAGGTTAAAAGGAACCCAACCTTATAGCTTATATCTGCTATACTTAGGAATGAACGCATTCTAACTGAATGCCACTATGTTCATATTACAGATTCCCCAACCTCACTCGTGGCTTCATTTTAGCATTTAATTCAATTCCCAATCTCATTCGGGCCATGAAATTATCAAATAAGCACATTACATATGTGAAAACATGAATCATTTTTTTTACCCCGACCGGGACTCGAACCTAGGACTTATGATTACTAAGTCAAGGCGCTACCACTACACCACAGAAGGTTAAAAGGAACCCAACCTTATAGCTTATATCTGCTATACTTAGGAATGAACGCATTCTAACTGAATGCCACTATGTTTATATTACAGATTCCCCAACCTCACTCGTGGCTTCATTTTAGCATTTAATTCAATTCCCAATCTCATTCGGGCCATGAAATTATCAAATAAGCACATTACATATGTGAAAACATGAATCATTTTTTTTTACCCCGACCGGGACTCGAACCTAGGACTTATGATTACTAAGTCAAGGCGCTACCACTACACCACAGAAGGTTAAAAGGAACCCAACCTTATAGCTTATATCTGCTATACTTAGGAATGAATGCATTCTAACTGAATGCCACTATGTTCATATTACAGATTCCCCAACCTCACACGTGGCTTCATTTTAGCATTTAATTCAATTCCCAATCTCATTCGGGCCATGAAATTATCAAATAAGCACATTACATATGTGAAAACATGAATCATTTTTTTTACCCCGACCGGGACTCGAACCTAGGACTTATGATTACTAAGTCAAGGCGCTACCACTACACCACAGAAGGTTAAAAGGAACCCAACCTTATAGCTTATATCTGCTATACTTAGGAATGAACGCATTCTAACTGAATGCCACTATGTTCATATTACAGATTCCCCAACCTCACTCGTGGCTTCATATTAGCATTTAATTCAATTCCCAATCTCATTCGGGCCATGAAATTATCAAATAAGCACATTACATATGTGAAAACATATGTAATGATTCATGATTCATGTTTTCACATATGTAATGTGCTTATTTGATAATTTCAGGGCCCGAATGAGATTGGGAATTGAATTAAATGCTAAAATGAAGCCACGAGTGAGGTTGGGGAATCTGTAATATGAACATAGTTGCATTCAGTTAGAATACGTTCATTCCTAAGTATAGCAGATATAAGCTATAAGGTTGGGTTCCTTTTAACCTTCTGTGGTGTAGTGGTAGCGCCTTAACTTAGTAATCATAAGTCCTAGGTTCGAGTCCCGGTCGGGGTAAAAAAAATTATTCATGTTTTCACATATGTAATGTGCTTATTTGATAATTTCTGGGCCCGAATGAGATTGGGAATTGAATTAAATGCTAAAATGAAGCCACGAGTGAGGTTGGGGAATCTGTAATATGAACATAGTGGCATTCAGTTAGAATGCGTTCATTCCTAAGGATAGCAGATATAAGCTATAAGGTTGGGTTCCTTTTAACCTTCTGTGGTGTAGTGGTAGCGCCTTGACTTAGTAATCATAAGTCCTAGGTTCGAGTCCCGGTCGGGGTAAAAAAAATGATTCATGTTTTCACATATGTAATGTGCTTATTTGATAATTTCATGGCCCGAATGAGATTGGGAATTGAATTAAATGCTAAAATGAAGCCACGAGTGAGGTTGGGGAATCTGTAATATGAACATAGTGGCATTCAGTTAGAATGCGTTCATTCCTAAGTATAGCAGATATAAGCTATAAGGTTGGGTTCCTTTTAACCTTCTGTGGTGTAGTGGTAGCGCCTTGACTTAGTAATCATAAGTCCTAGGTTCGAGTCCCGGTCGGGGTAAAAAAAATGATTCATGTTTTCACATATGTAATGTGCTTATTTGATAATTTCATGGCCCGAATGAGATTGGGAATTGAATTAAATGCTAAAATGAAGCCACGAGTGAGGTTGGGGAATCTGTAATATGAACATAGTGGCATTCAGTTAGAATGCGTTCATTCCTAAGTATAGCAGATATAAGCTATAAGGTTGGGTTCCTTTTAACCTTCTGTGGTGTAGTGGTAGCGCCTTGACTTAGTAATCATAAGTCCTAGGTTCGAGTCCCGGTCGGGGTAAAAAAAATGATTCATGTTTTCACATATGTAATGTGCTTATTTGATAATTTCATGGCCCGAATGAGATTGGGAATTGAATTAAATGCTAAAATGAAGCCACGAGTGAGGTTAGGGAATCTGTAATATGAACATAGTGGCATTCAGCTGGAATGCGTTCATTCCTAAGTATAGCAGATATAAACTATAAGGTTGGGTTCCTTTTAACCTTCTGTGGTGTAGTGGTAGCGCCTTGACTTAGTAATCATAAGTCCTAAGTTCGAGTCCCGGTCGGGGTAAAAAAAAAATGATTCATGTTTTCACATATGTAATGTGCTTATTTGATAATTTCATGGCCTGAATGAGATTGGGAATTGAATTAAATGCTAAAATGAAGCCACGAGTGAGGTTGGGGAATCTGTAATATGAACATAGTGGCATTCAGTTAGAATGCGTTTATTCCTAAGTATAGCAGATAAAAGCTATAAGGTTGGGTTCCTTTTAACCTTCTGTGGTGTAGTGGTAGCGCCTTGACTTAGTAATCATAAGTCCTAGGTTCGAGTCCCGGTCGGGGTAAAAAAAAATGATTCATGTTTTCACATATGTAATGTGCTTATTTGATAATTTCATGGCCCGAATGAGATTGGGAATTGAATTAAATGCTAAAATGAAGCCACGAGTGAGGTTGGGGAATCTGTAATATGAACATAGTGGCATTCAGTTAGAATGCGTTCATTCCTAAGTATAGCAGATATAAGCTATAAGGTTGGGTTCCTTTTAACCTTCTGTGGTGTAGTGGTAGCGCCTTGACTTAGTAATCATAAGTCCTAGGTTCGAGTCCCGGTCGGGGTAAAAAAAAATGATTCATGTTTTCACATATGTAATGTGCTTATTTGATAATTTCATGGCCCGAATGAGATTGGGAATTGAATTAAATGCTAAAATGAAGCCACGAGTGAGGTTGGGGAATCTGTAATATGAACATAGTGTCATTCAGTTAGAATGCGTTCATTCCTAAGTATAGCAGATATAAGCTATAAGGTTGGGTTCCTTTTAACCTTCTGTGGTGTAGTGGTAGCGCCTTGACTTAGTAATCATAAGTCCTAGGTTCGAGTCTCGGTCGGGGTAAAAAAAATGATTCATGTTTTCACATATGTAATGTGCTTATTTGATAATTTCATGGCCCGAATGAGATTGGGAATTGAATTAAATGCTAAAATGAAGCCACGAGTGAGGTTGGGGAATCTGTAATATGAACATAGTGGCATTCAGTTAGAATGCGTTCATTCCTAAGTATAGCAGATATAAGCTATAAGGTTGGGTTCCTTTTAACCTTCTGTGGTGTAGTGGTAGCGCCTTGACTTAGTAATCATAAGTCCTAGGTTCGAGTCCCGGTCGGGGTAAAAAAAAAAAAAAATGATTCATATATATATATATATATATATATATATATATATATATATATATATATATATATATATGTATATATGTATATATATATATATATATATATATATATATATATATATATATATATATATATATATATATATATATATATATATATATATATATATATATATATATATATATATATATATATATATATATATATATATATATCTATATCTATATCATATATATATATATATATATATATATATATATATATATATATATATATATATATATATATATATATATATATATATATATATATATATATATATATATATATATATGATTCTGCTTCACGCGAAAGACGCGAATATTGAAAATATGAATGGTTATGGCTTCGTAAGGAAACTGAACCAAATTTTGAAATTCTTAGAGTTGCAAAATGCATATTTCATAGACCATCAACCCCCACAGTAATGTTGATTCGAATTTTAATAATATCTTAGTTATTCCCTATTTCCAGGGATGTCAAAGCATTGTCAAGATTTTGAAAACAATTACTCATGGTTTATTTGCAATTGATCACATAATATCAAGTGTGCTTCATTCAAGCTTGAAAAAAAGCAATTTTGAAAATAGCATAATATTCTTTCTACAATTGATATATTTTTACTTCTAGTTTTTGTTATTGTTATTATTACTATTAATGTTCCATTATCATTATCATTTCCTAATTACTGCTGCATCATTAGCTTCATAAAAATATTATTGTTAATATATCTAAAGTATGTTTATTATCATTATTATAATTATTATCATAATTTTTCGAGGTTATGTAATTATTTTTGTCTTTATTATTGTTATGTTGTTATTGTTATTATTGTTTATATTATATCTTTTCTGATTATTGTATTGATTATTATTAATACTTTTATTATTATTAAGTAAAGCTTCAGGGTGTCTAAATGTGCGTGGTTGTAGTACGATAAAGAGCAAAAGATGTGAGATTGCTTATGCGTTTGGTAGGAAGAAGATGGATGTATTGGCATTGTGTGAGACGAAGATGAAAGGAAAAGGAGAAGTGGCATTTGATGAAGTGACAGGTAGGGTGTCTGGGATTGAAACGGGGAGAGCGAGAGGTGTGGCATTATTGCTGATTGAATGGATGGATGGTAAATAAGGTAGTGGAATGGAAAGAAGTGTCATCTAGGCTGATGTGTGTGAAGGTTAGGATGGGTAGGGAATGTTGGGCTTTTGTTAGTGCATATGGGTCTGGATGTGAGAGAAGTGATGAAGAGTGGGATGAATTCTGGAATGAGTTAACTAGGTGTGTGAATGGTCTGAGTAGAAGGAACTATGTAGTTGTGTTGGGTGACTTGAATGCCAGTGTGTGATGGAGAGGTAGAAGGTGTTGTAGGAAAGTATGGGGTACCAGGTGGGAATGAGAGTGCCGAGAGACTGGTAGATATGTGTGTGGAGCAAGAGTTGGTGATAGATAATAGTTTTTTCAAGAATGTTGGTAGCAAAGAGAATGATTGGTAGAGTGAAAGGGATGTCTGATAGTTTTTTGGTTGAAGCAAAAGTGGGTAGTAGCAAAGGAGTGGGAAAATAGAGTTGGGGGATGTAGAAGGAAAGTGGTGAAGATAGAAAAGTTGAAAAAGCCTGAGAAGAGACAGGAATATCAGGACAGGTTGAAAGTGGCATTGGACAGGGTGAAAGAAAGAGAAGTTGGGGAGTTGGAGGAGGAATGAGGGTTGATGAAAGAAAGTTTTGTTGGACATGCAAGTGATGTGTGTGGAAAGAGGTTTGTTGGAGGTGACATGAGGAGGGGCAGCGAGTGATGGAATGAAAGGGTAAAAATGAAGGTGGAAGAGAAAAAGAGGGCTTTTGAGGAATGGCTGCAGTGTAACAGAAGGGAAAAGTATGAAAGATATAGGGAGAAAATGTGGAAACTAAACGGAAGGGAGAGGAAGAGAAGAGGTTGGCAAATGTTAGGTGGGGACAGGATTTTAGTAGCTCACATGTGGAGAATAAAAAAAGTTTTGGAAAGAAGTGAAGAGAGTAAGGAAGCGTGGATCGAGGATGGAAGAGACAGTGAAAGTTGTGACTGGACGGATGCTAAACGGAACAATGCAAGGAAAAGATGGGCAGAATATTTTGAGTGTTTGCTGAATGTTGAGGAAGATAGAGAGGCAGCTATATTGGAAATAGGGGATGTTCAAGTGCCAGTAATGGGAGATTAAAATGAGAGAGGGATTACAAGAGAGGAGGTGAAAAGGTCATTGGATGAAACAAAAGCAAGTAAAGATCCTGGAATGGATGGTGTTAGAGCAGCGATGTTGAAAGATGGGGGTGTGACTGAGAGTGTTTAATATAAGGTTTATGTTGTTAATGGTGCCAGTGGAATGGGTGATTGCATGTATAGTGCCCTTATACAAAGGTAAAGGAGATGTGTATGAATAAAGTAATTTTAGGAGTATAAGTTTGTTGAGTGTGGTAGGAAAAGTGCATGGTAGGATACTGATTAATAGGATTAGGGATAAGACAGAAAATGTGACTGTGGCAATGCAGAGTGGTTTTAGGAAAGGTAGAGGTTGTATATATCAGATATTTATAGTTAGGCAGTTATGTGAGAAATATTTAGCAAAGGGTAAGGAAGTGTATTTTGCATTTTTGGATCTGGAGAAACCGTATGATAGAGTTGATAGAGACGCAATGTGGAATGTTTTGAGGTTATATGGAATTGATGGTAGACTGTTGCATGCAGTGAATAGTTTGCATGAATGCAGTAGAGCTTGTGTTAGGGTAGAGAATGAAGTGAGTGAGTAGTTTCCAGTGAATGTGGGACTGAGACAGGGGTGTGTGATGTTACCATGGCTGTTCAATTTGTATATTGCTGGAGTCGTA